>QJNZ01000610.1:0-58554 GCA_004155055.1 Monosporascus sp. CRB-8-3
CCCCCCCCCCCCCCCCCCCCCCCCCCCCCCCCCCCCCCCCCCCCCCCCCCCCCCCCCCCCCCCCCCCCCCCCCCCCCCCCCCCCCCCCCCCCCCCGCCCCCGGCCTGGGGTATATAACGGCTTGCGAAATTTGCGTTTGCAGGCCGAACTAACCGTTATACGCTAAAGGCCGGCATATATAGTTAATGTACGGTTATCGTTATTAAAACAAAGGTATATTGTGCTTGCCGTGGCGACGCAGTAGCCTTAGGTTATACTAGGCTAATTAAGTGTACTTCTTATACGCGTATAGCGTATATATAACCTAGTAACCGAACTTATATATTCCGATTAAAAGATAGTTTTTCTTAATTTAATATAACGTGCTATATAAGCGAACGGCTTAAATAAGCAAGCGGATTAAATTTTTTAACTTTTTAAATATTAATATTATAAAACGTTATATAAAAAAATTTAAAATAAATTTAACCGTTCAAGTTAAAAAATAAAAATAAAAACATAATTATAAAAAACTTAGTTATATATACGATATTACCAAAACTATTTAAAGCCCAATAATATCTCTAATTCGCGAAAATTAATACTAATCGAAGAGATATTTATTATAGAATAAATTTTTAACTTAAATTCGTAAACGTTTTTTATTTCGCTTTACTATATTAAAAATATAACCAATTTATTATTTACTTAATATATTATAATGTATATCGGAATTAATTAAATATTTAATTTAATTAATTGATAATAAAAATTAAAATATATTTAAATTATATTTACGAAATACGATATTATAAAAAAGGGATATTTATAATTTCAACGAAATAAAGTTTTTAATAAAACTTTTTATAATAATAAATATAGTTATTATTTAGATTAAAAACCGTAAAAAATATAAATAAAGGTTATAAAAATGGAAATAATTTATAACAATATAAACTTTTAATTTTTAAAATTAAACCTTATTTTTAATTGTTATTTTTATCAAAAGAAAATTAGCTTTTTTACTAGTTCCCCGATAATCTGTTTTTATTTAATTAAAAGATTATTATAAGCGAAAACGGTTAAACAATAGATAAACTAGGTTTAAAATAAATTAAATATTTTAATAAATATATTAAAACTTTTTTATTTTCGAGAATTACGAAAATTATTATCGGATTAAACTTTAAAATTATTATAAAATTAATAATATTATTATATTTTATTTTTTATATTAAAACGTATTTATTCGCTATATATCGAAAATTTTATATAACGTTATATTACTTATATTATTAAAAAAAGATTTTATCACCGGTTTATATAATACGTTTTAAGTTATTATAATAATTAATAATATTAAATCCGGATGTCTAAAAAAAAATTTATTCTATTTAATTTTAATCCTATTTTTTCCGAATTAAAAGTTTTAATTTTAGTTATATTAACCCTTTTTTTATAAATTTAATTATTTACTTAGTTACGAAAGTTTTTAAAAGTATTATTAAAATAATTTCATAAAAACGGTATTTATAAAAAATAAAAAATTACCAAGTTAATTTACCAATAAAAATAATTAAATTTATTAATTTTTTAATAAAAAGTAACTTCTTACTTTTATATAAAAAATTTTAAAAAGAAAACAACGATTACCTTTATAAAACGAATTATATTTTTAATAAATATAAGAAAACTAAATATATACGTCTTTAAAAAATACGCTTATTATAAAAGAAATAAAAGATTTTATAATTAATACAAAGTAAGTACTATTAAGGTATCTATATATATATATACATATATATAGTATATTATAATTATAATTAATAAAACTTAAAAGTAATTATTATAAAGGATTTAAAACGAAAAAACGGAAATATAATATTTACGGTTAACTTAGATATAATATATAAAATTATAAAAAAGTTATAAAGACATTTAAAAGTAAGAAATTTAATTAATTTATTTTAATTTAATATTATAAAATATTAAAAAACGGTCCGTTTACTTATTTAAGCCGTTCGTTTATATAGTACGTTATTATAATATATTTAATTAATAAATATACGTTTTTAATATTTTAAAGAACTTATAACGTCCCGGATAAGCTTACGAGATGGATAAGTTCACGGGATAGTTTTTGATATATTTTAATTACCCAACTTTAATTAATTATTTTTTAATATTAATAATATGGAACGGTTTATAAAAAAGCAACAATAAATTTAGCCGTTTAGGTTAAAAAACGAAATCCGATATTTAGTTATGCGATATTTAGTTTTATTTATAAAGTCGTCTATTTTACTTTGTACGTACGATATACTGGTAAATCCTTTAAAACCGATATTATTTTTAATTCGCGAAAATTAACGCCGACCGAAAAATAATCGATTATTAACCAAATCTTTAACCTAAATGCGTAAGCGTTTTTTGTCCGGTATTAATATGTTGAAAATATAGCGAATTTGTTATTTACGTAACGCGTTACGGAATACGTTGGGGTTAAATAAATATTTAATTTTGTTAAACGGTAATAAAAATTCGAAATGCGTTTAAATTAAAGGATAAATTATTAAAAAATTTTATGCGAAAATTTAAAAATATTTCGTAAATAATTTAAACTTATTTAAGTTATAATCGCAAAATACGGTATCGTAAAGGAGGATATTTATAATTTCGACGAAATAAAATTTTTAATAGGGTTTTTTATAGTAGCCGGTATAATTATTATTAATACTGAAAAACGTGGAAAATTTAAATAAACTTAGTAAGGAAATCGGGAATGGTTTATAGTAATATAAGCTATTAATTTTTAAAATTGGGCCTTATTTTTATTTATTATCTTTACCGGGAAAAATTACCTTTTTCGCTAGTTCGCCGATAACTTACTTTTATTTAACTGGAGGATTGTTATAAGCGAAAACGGCTAAACGATAAATAAATTAAGTTTAAAATAAATTAAATATTTTAATAAATATATTCGAACGCGTATTAAAAATTTAAAACGTTTTTTTATTTTTAATAATTACGAAAATTATTATTCGATTAAATTCGAAAATTATTATAAAATTAACGATATTGTTATATTTTATATATTTGCTTATTTTTTTTATAGGCTTTAATTTTTTAACGTATTTTGTTTTTTTGTATTAAAACGTATTTATTTATTATATATCGAAGGTTTTATATAACGTTATGTTATTTATATTATTAAGGAAAATTTTATTACCGGTTTTCGTAACGCGTTTAAAATTACTATAATAACCGATAATATTAAATCCGGATTTACGAAAGTTAATTTCGTTTTATTCGATTTTAATAATGTTTTTTCCGAATTCGAAATTTTTTTAATTATATTTACGCTAACCGTTTTCCCGTTAACTTCCGCCGGTTTTATTTATTCCCTGTTTACGAAAATTTTTAGGAATATTAAGGAAATAATAAAATAAAAACGTTATTTGTAAAAAAAAATTAAAAATTACCAGGATAGCTCGCCGACAAAAATCGTTAAATCGGCGAGTTTTTTAACAAAAAATAATTTATTATTTTTGTACAAAATTGCTTTTTTTCGAAAAAAAGTTATTTAATTATACGAAACGAATTATATTTTAAGCAAACGTTACAGAATTAAAAACGTACGTTTTTAAGAAAAAGGAATATTTACTGTAAAAAAGGCAAAAGCTTTTATAGTTAAGAAAAAAGGTAATAATAAGTAATTGCAGTTAAAAAAGGTTAAAGGTAATTATTGTAAAAAGGTTTAAACGAAAGAACGGAAATGTAATATTTACGGAAAGCCCGAATATAATACATGTATTTATAAGGAAGGTATAAAAACGTTTAGTAATAAAAAGTCCGATTAATTTAAATTAATTTAATATGTTATAATTAATTAAATTAAGTTTGTTATCGTAAGATGTTAAAAACCATCCCGTAAGCTTATTTATTCCGTAAGCTTATTTATCCCGTAAGCTTATCCGGTACGTTAACGTTAATTATTATATTTTTATCTTTATAAAGTTATATCTTTTTTTAAACGTATTATATAAATAAATAGCTTGTCTTAAATAGCTTAGTAGTTGCGAACTTAGGTACCGCCTGTTTCGATCAAAAGGCAGTGGGTTTATACGGACCACCTCCTGGGCTCTCTAAGAATTTTCAAGAATTCTAAAAGGGTAACTGGTGCGCTTAACCTTTAAGTTATCGATAACTTACCTTATCAAGATCAGGCCCTATTTTTAAGGTTGTAGCTGCGCCGCAGGCGCAGCCATAGCTAGGGCTTTCCGTTAAGAAATAACTGTAAAGGTCTAATATATTAATTAAACTATTTTAAGAAAATTTTTATAAAAACAACAAAACCTTAAAAATAAGGTCTAATAATAAGTTATAATTTTTTCGTTCCGTTTAATACGTTTTTATACAAATTCGAGAAAATTATTAATAACAATTTTTAAAATATATATTAATTACGAAGTTCTTAACGTTATAACTTATATAATTTAACGCAGAATTAAAAGTTTTATTTTTTGATATAGGTTTAATTTTAATTAAGATTAAACCCAAATTATTATAAAAAGAAAATAACTTAAAGTCCCGATTAGTATATGTTATGACTTTTTACCTTTTTTAGGTTAATATAATAATAATATATAAGGTTTAAAATTACTTGTAATAAGCCCCGATATATATTTTTATCTTAATTAACTAAATATAAATAATATATTAAAAGGTTTAAGGTAGATATTTTAATTTTTCGAGTGCTTAATTAATTAAAGTTAAACGTTTATTTTTATTTAATAATTTTACCGGTTTTTTACCGATATAAACGTTATAAATCTATACGTTAATGTTATATATACGGCCGATAATTTTACGGGAATTTTACGTTATCGGTTTATTCGCTTCGTATTAAATATTATGTTTAACAAGTAAAGCCGTATTTTACGGAAGGAATAAGTTAATATGATGTATAATTTGGTTTTTGAAAAATTTAATATTTTTTATTATTAAAACTAGTTTTGGAGAATTTTCAGTTATTTAAGCTTTTTTTTAATAACCGATTTAATTATTATTTAAATTATACTTTTAATTAAGTTAGCTAAAGAATAACGAGTTTTTATATTAGTAATACCGTATTTTGTTTTTATCCTAACATTTATGAATATAAAAAAGCTTAATCCGGAAATATACGAATATATAGTTGCTAGATAATATAATTATATTATTTTTGATTTTAAATAGGTATCGAATAATTAGTTTTAATTTGCTATATTAAATTTTATTTTCGAACGGTAATATAGTTTAGTTGTAATTAACGAAGTATATTTATTATTAAAATAGAAAAATTTCCCGTTTAATATATTAATATTTGTAATTTACGTTTTATTTTATATATATATATATTGGTTTGTATATATAATAACCGTTAATAATGTTATAAAAAAGAAAATCGCGAAATACGGTGGTTTTCGTTAAATTAACGGTTTTACTGGATATAATTATAAGATAAAGGTCCGGCGTTTTAATATTAGTCGGCCCGAAATCGATATTATTATTTTGTTTATATTTAAAGGTTAACGTTCGAATTAAGCGTATTTAAATTTTTTAATAACGGATGTTTGCAAGTTATTTAATAATAACTTTAAATTTTAATTTAATAATTTACGTATTATTATTAAAATTAGTATTTATATTAATAATAAAGCGAAAATTATGGATATCTGTAATTATTTAATTAAAACATTAAGAGATTAAGGGGATTTGCCGAAAGTTATAAAAACGGTTATTAAATTTTATAATTTTAAAATATTTTACAGTAATTAAATTTATATATACAATAAATTAAAAAGTTTAATAATTTTATCCGTATTATTATATTTACCGTTATTTTTAAATTAAGTATAAATATTCCGGATATTAATTGAATAATATAGTAAGAAATACCGAAAAGCTTTTCGATAAAGGATTTATAATAACGATTTAGTTAAGTAATTTATAGTTATAAACGATTAAATATAATTAGTTATAAATAAGCAATGTTATTTATATTTTATTAGGCGTTTAATAAGTATAGAACCGAGTTATTTATTATAAAGAAGGTTAAAATGGCGAAAAAAATCCAGGCCCGGTAAGTTAAGAACCGTATTATTTATAAGAATATAAAGGTTATGTCGGCAATTGGTGCTTTCAGGTGCCCGCGGCTGGTGCGTCTAAGCTGCAGATACTGCCTAGGACAACCTTTGTCCAGGAACTATCTTTTGTACAGCCAAACGTATATATAAGGGTGATCGCCCCCAGACTTTTTCAATTTTTCTTAGAATAACTATATGTATTTTGCTAAATTCCTGCATTTAATTATTATAACTGTTGATATAGTAACATTTTTTAATTAATTAGTAACCGTAATACGTTAAACGGAATAATTATTTACAGGTTAAGTTAATAAAGAAAGTATAAAATTTAAAAAGAAGTTATTTAGTTAATTTAAGAAAGAATAGGCGGTTGACGATAACAAGCGAATAATAAGATCGTACTTTAAAGCAGTTCCTTATAATCGAATAAAGCAACTTACCCGATAAGGGTTTCGTCCTTATACGGGATAAAAAATATACGAATAACGACTTATTTTTTTTTTCTTTTTAATTAAAAAAACTTTTAAAACGAAGAGTTTTATAATAAAGGAGAAAAATAAAAGCTTACGATAAACGTAACGGTAGGAAAAAGATTTACCTTCGAAACTTTTACGAAAAAAGTTATATTATCTTAGTAACGATAATTAAGAAACTAATATAAAACCTTTATATAAAAATAATAGCCCTAATTAGAATTAAATAAGCTTTATACGTCCTTAAACATTAATTTAAATGGGATTAGAGAAAACGTTAAAATACGAAAATATAGATATAAATCGGTTAAAGATAAAATTAAAGATTTAAAGCTTTAATAAAAAAAACGATGTAATAAAGCGAATAAATAATATCGTAAAGTAATTATTAAATATACCCTAGTTCGGGGGCGTACCTTAATAAAAACCGCTTTAATTAAAAATAACGCGAAGTTTACAAAATATAAATATTTGTAAAAACGTTTTATAAGACGTTTAAAGGACGGGAAGCTTATAAAAAGCCCTTATCGCCGTCGAAAGCGATATAAAAAAAATTAACCCCTTAAAAAAAGGCAAAACGTAACTAAGGAGGTAGTTTATTAAAAAGCTTAATTTCCCGAAAAGTGAGAAAAGCGAAAAAAAGAAGCTACGTAAAAAAAAAAGTATAACATATAGGGACCTTAACGATTCGGATAGGTTATCCTTAAACTTATCCAGAAATTCCCGAAAATAAAAAAACCGTTATACCAGTTCCCTTAGTATTCCCAGTAATTTCTTAAGCTTTAATAATTTAAATAATTTTAATAAATTAGGCGTTCGGTTAAAAAAAAAGAAAAAAATTTAAAAACTTTAATAATAATATAAAGCTATGTTAAAAACGTTTTAACTTTTTATTAGATAAGGAAAACTATTTAATAAGCTAAGTTAATTAGGAGCTTTAAAGTAACGTTTTAATATTTACTTTTAAAAAGATTAGCTATAAAAACGGAATAAAGTTGAAACAATTTAATTAATTACGCTTTACGAAAACTATTATTAAAATTTATAAAAAAACGCTTTTAAAATTAATTACAAATATTAAGAAAAAAACGAAAATGTTAAAAACTTTTAGGAAAACTTACGCAGCTATAAGTAAAGCTAGGCAAAGGTTTTTTTAAAAAAAACTTAACAAAATCATATATAATAAAAAAAGTCCCGTACAGTTTATTATAAAGTTTTAAAAGCTATTACGAAAAGTTAAAAACTATAATATAAAACTCGGATTAAAAGAATATATTATTATGTTCTTTACCGCTATAAAGGACCGCACTAACAATTGGTATAAGACGATTTAATTAGTACCAAGGTAAACTAATTATTTTTTCTAGCAGTTAATCGACAACTTTAACAACGAATTCCATAACCGTACTAACAAAAAAAAACGGGAAATCCTATAACGCCCAGAAAGGTAAGGGAAAAGGAAATAATAATAATAACTCCCGAGATAACAAACCTGTATAAAACAAAAATAGAAAGCCACTTTGCTTTAACTATAGCAAATACGGGTACCTGGCGAAAAATTGCCTTAAACCGCAGAAAAAGAAAAATAGCAAAGGAAAAAAAGGAAAACGTAGTTAACGTTAAGGTAATAATAAACAAAATAACCAAAGTAACAACTTTCGTAACGCCTATAATAACAACAGGAACGAAAAATAATTTATTCTTAACGGCTTAAAAAATCTATACCGATTAAATAAAAAAACTTTTAATATTCGTATTAAAAAATAATAACTAGAGGATTTTATACAGTAATACGATAAGATAATTCAAAAGGCAGCCTAAGGAGCTTCAGTAACTAAACGCCTTAAAACCCGGGGAACTTTAATAACGGAACACTTTAAAACCCGGGGAAACTTTAATAAATAAATATATTAAAACTTAAATAATTAATTGTTTAAAGTTATAAAAAAGTAAACGCTTTAAAAAAACTATTATAAAAAACGTTATATTCCTATACGTTTATTTCTTTTACGGAAATAATTTAAATAAGCTGTTTTAAAACTTAACAGCGAACGTTAATATTATAAATAATATTAGTAATTTTAAGAAAAATATTATAATAAATATTAAGTTTAAAGGAATTTAAATTATAACGGGTAAAGGATTTATAGTTATTATTATTTGTTAATATTATTAAGTAATTTTTAAAAAGGTATAATAAAAAAAACGAAATTATAATTAAGTATACGCTATATATTAACAACTTTTTATTAAAGGTATTTTCCGGGAAAATATTTTATAAAAAAGGAAATTATTTAAATCGTAACGTTTTGATAAGCCCTAATAAGATTTAATTATTAACGATTAACGTTTTTCGGAAAAGATTTTTTTTATAGCTTTACGGAAAGCCGGAGATTATTATTAAAGCCCCGGATTTAATAAACGATAAGAATTATTAATAAAAATACGTACTAAGGGAGGTATCCGGTAAGGAAAACGGCGATAATTTAATAAATAATTTAAAACGCGTATTTTCGAACGCCTTTAAAAACGGGAAGGTTTTAATAACGGATAAAGTTATAAAGAAAATTATTTTTTAATACCGCCGCCTTTATTACTTTAATACCGAATAACTAATATAAATTATTAAAAGGTTTACGGGAATAAATTTAAACCCCAACAATATAAAAAACATCCTTTATATAACGTATAACGAAAGGAAAATACGGAAAATACCGTTTACAAACCCATAAAAATAAAGGAAATATATAGGAAAAATTATTTAATACGATATAAAATTAATTAAACCTATTAATATTAAAAATAAAAACTATTTTAGTTTTTTTACAAATAACCTATCGCGCCATAAAAAGTACCATTCGTTTAAAAATAAAAATAAGGTTTAATAAAACGTTTAGAAATATTATTACTAAACAAAAAAGGCAAACGTAAAAAAATACAGATCTTACGTTTTAACGGCAGCAAAAAGTTCGGTATAACGATAATTAAAAACTTTTACGCTATAAAAAATATCGAACTAATAATTTCTAACATATACAACCAATATTAAAACGAAGTTACAAAACGAAAAATATAATTTTTACAAAACGAAACGCGTATAACCTCCGTATAAATAAAAATCCTTATATACTTGTAAAATTTCGTAATAAAAGTAATAACGTATATTATTAATAGAATAAACCAATTTACGGGAAAGAACGTAACACCAATTAAATATTTTAAAAACGTATTCGAACCGAATAAATTATATAGACTTAATAACGGTTATTTCCAAATCCTCGGCAATAGGTATATAATCCTAATTAATAAAAATTATCGGATTAAATTAAAAAAATTAGCAATTCGTAAAACAAAAAGAATATTACTAAGTTATCAAAGGATATATAACTATAAAATATAACTGCTAAAAGGCGGTAAATTATTTATAATACCGTATGTTACTATTTATAAAAACCTGGAAAAATTAAGTAAACCCTTTAACCTTAAGGATATTATCCGATCACTTTTATAACCCGTACAGAAACGTCTAAGATACCGTTAAAAACAAGGCGTAAAAATAAAAAATAAGGATAATAACGTTATCTTAAAAAACGATACGGACCAAAAAACCAAATAAGTTAAACGCAAAAAAGAACGCCCGAAAAAAATTATCTTAAAGCTATATACCTTAAAAGCTCTAAATAAAACCCTAAAGTTAATTTAAAAGCTAAAGCTAACCTTAACCCAAGAAAACGAAAACGAAAGTAATTTACATATCTTCCATTTTAACCTATTAACGTTAAATAACGATAAAAACCGTTTTAGTAATTTTAAAAATACTAATTAAGTTATCCGAAACGTTTATAAATACGAACAGGTAATTAATATGTTAAATATTAACAATTACAAATTATTTATTACTATAAATAACAACCCATCCTTAAAAGAAATTATAAAAAGCTAAAAACGAAAAATATAGCTTAAAGCTATTTTTACAAAAATTAAAAAAATATTTTCATACGGAACCTTTAAATTTACGCTCTTTAACAAAATAATCTAAAAAATACCTTATTAATACCAAATAAATATTAAAAAAAATGTACGTTTATAAAAAAACTAGATAAATATAAGGTACGTATCTATATAAAAGGATTTATATAGTAAAAAGAAATTAACTATAATAAAACTATAATAAATACCGTAAAAATAATATATTAAAAAATCTTAATATCGTTAGCCGCCTTTTTAAAGTAATATATATTTTAAATAAACTTTATTACTATATACTTAAATAACAAATTAAAGGAAAATATTTATATAAAACAGTTTTTTATATTAAAGGAATATTTTAATACGTATTTAAAAAATAAAAAGATATATAAGTTTTCCCCAGAAAAAGTTATTAAGTTAATAAACTTACTATACGGTTTAAAGTAGGCGGAAGTTATTTAATAAGAAAAAATAAAAAAAATATTTATAAACCAAAGTTTCCGGCCGTTAATTTCGGATAACGTAATATATTATAACCCTAAAATAAGAAACGTTATCGCCTTATACGTAAATAACTTTTTACTTTTTGGTTTTAATAAATAACGTTTTAAAAATATCGTTAAAAAGATTATTAAAAACGTTTTAATTAAGAATTTAAATAACGCGGATTAATATCTAGGCGTACGAATTATCCGTTTTTTATTAACAAAAAATATTAAGCTAAATTAACAATAATATATTAAAAAGTTATTAAAATTAATCGGTTTAAATAAAATAAAATAAAATTTATATTATTCGTTAAAAATTATTTCAAGTACGTTATAAAATATAACGGCATAACTGGTAAAAAAAAATGTTTAAATATATAAACCTAATAAAGAAATTTAACTTTTCGAATTATATTAATAGATTAAATATAACGTTTATAACGTTAACTTAGGCAAAGTTTATAAATAATTTATTATTTAAATATTAGGAATATATTAAGAAATTACCGAAATACTTAAACAGTATATTAAATATATTTTTTCGATACCGGAAATTACGAAAAAATTATTTATATTATATATATAATAATTTAAAATTATTCGGAATAATAGATATAAACTTTGTAAATAATTATAAGTTAGCAAAGTTTACGATAAGTTATATATTTTTTATAGCCGGAACGTTTATTTTATAAATTCCGAAATTATAAGGTGTTATTATTAGATATATTACGGAAACAGAATACGTAAAAGCAGGAATAACAGTTATAAAAGCAGTTAGAATTAGAAATTTTTTAATAAAATTAAAGCTTATATATAAAAAATTTATTTCTATTTTAAAAGATAATATAAATACGTTTAAAGAGGTAAAAAAAACGTAAATAACGCGAAGAAAACGTTATATTTAAATTAAATATTATTACGTACGTTAGGAAATCCGAAAAGGAAATATTAATTTTTAATACGTAAAAAGTAAAAATAATTTTGTTAACGGATTTATAAAATTATTTAATAGGGCAAATTTTAAGCGGTTTATTATTAATTTAAAATTTAAGAAAATATAAAAAAAATTAAAAGATATTTAAGATTTGGTTAAAGTAATTGGTAAAAAAATAATTCCGTTAGGTTTTTTTTATACGGAAGGAAAGGCGTTTCCCTGTTAAAATCTATTTTTCGTTATTAAAAGTAATAATTGCGGCATTTTTTTTATAACTATCCGAAAATGTTCGTTTATTTGTTAATTTTAAGGTTTTAACTTTTTATGAAATTATTTGTTTATATATAGTTATAACTTTTTACGTTAATTTTTGCTTAAAGGCGTTAATATTTTCTATATAGTTTATAATTAATTAATATTTTTTATTAACCGGAAAAAAAAATTTATTTAATAGCTTTTTATAAAGGGGGATTTAAAAAGTAGTAATTTTAATTATTTATTAATATTGCCGTTAAAAAATAGAACCGATTTTTAAAATTGTAAAACCTTTAACGTAATAAGTTGGTATATATAAAGCGTTTTCTTATATTAACGTTTAACCTAGTTCGAATTGTTTTGGAAAAAGTGGGCCCCGTATTCCGGGATGGTAACGTAAAAACGGTAAAATAAAAAGGCCGGTTTTTTAATATAACGGTTAATTATGTAGCTTTATTTTAAACGAGAATAACGGAAATAAGGGTTTAAATTCTATATAAATTAAAGATTTTGATAACTTTTTAATGGATTTTATTAAAGTTTTAAATTTAATTTTAAAAATTACGTAAATAAAGTTATTTAACGTAAAAGGGCGTATCGGCAATTGATGCTTTTAGGTGCCTGCGGCTGGTACGCCTAGGTTGTAAATGTTGCCTAGGATAGCTTTTATTTAGGAATTATCTTTTGTACAACTAAACGTATATATAAGGGCGATCGCCCCTAGATTTCTTTAGTTTTTTCTAGAATAACTATATACACTTTGCTAGATTCCTGCATTTAATTACTGTAACTGCCAACAGGTTATAATAAAAATTAACGTAATAAATTTAAATAATAAGAAAAACGATACGTAATTTATTACGGATAATTCCGATTAAAATAAGGTAATTATCCAATTTTATTTTTATTTTTCGATTAATTAAACTATTACTTTTACTATCCGTAAATTTTCGAAATAAATTAATATTAATTTACGGAACCGAATAAAAATAAAGTTTTAATAATATACGTTATTTAACGGCAAATATATACATAAAATAATTTTAATATATTTAAAAGAAAACGAAACCGTTACGTTAAAAAAGACTTTAATAATTTTATCTCGATTAGATTTTATTATAATTTATATACGCTTTATTTTATTTATATACCCGAATTTTTAAATTTGAAAATATTTACGTAAAAATAATTAAAAGCCGGTTTATTAAAAACGATTACTTAGGAAATAATAAAATCCTAATATAAATAATAAGCGAACAAGTTATTTTTTACGTAATTATTTCCGTTTAATAATAAAAAAGTAAAATAAATATTTATTTTTATTAAATTTAAACGGTTTTTATTTAATACATTTTTAAAAAAATTAAACGAAACTTAAGGTTTTTATCTAATTTAAAACGTAATTAAATTAATTAAGACAATTCCCGGATTTAATAAATAGTAATATTAAAACGTTTTAAAAAACCGTTTTTTATTTACGTTATGTTTAATTTACGAAAAAACCGTATTTATTATTTTATAGAAAATACGGGAAACTTTTTATAAACGGCAAAATTCGCTTAATCGAAAATTAAGGCGTTATATTTTTATACTTTAAACCGATTTATATAGGTTACAAATTATTACCGTATTATAAATTCGACAAATTTCGGAAAGAATTATAAAATTACTATAAACCGTACCGGATCTTAATTAAGACATATTATATATAACCGCCTAATTTAAATTAATAGCTAATAATTTAATAGTAAACTTAGTAATTTAAATATTAATCCGGTATACGATTTATATACTTTCGTAACTTAAAGTTATAACCCCGGTTATAACAACGTTTATAATTATATATATAATTTACAGTATATTAAATAATCTTAATTAAAAATTAACTTTATTTTTATTATTTATAACATTAACGCAAAGCTTATTATTTCTTAATATTTCTAATCCGCTAACCCCGTTTTTATTATTATACCTATATTTACATAATTTATTTACTTTTATACAAGGTCGTTAAGTTCAAGCCGTATTATCCAGGTTAAGCTAAAAATACGAAGTAATTATATTAATAATTAATACGATAAATATTTTACCCAGTATTTTCGAATACGGTAACTATTAATAGTTTTTACGGTAATAATAAATTATACGTTTCGGTTACGAAAAACCTTATCCCGAAACCGATTATTACGTAATACCAACAAGTTTCGACCTTAATAAACCTTATACTTTCTAGCTAGTTCGGTAAAGGGAATCTTTTAAAATACAAATAATAACTTAGAAAATATTAAGCTTTTCGCGGTAAACCTTAAGTCCGTATAAAATAACTGCTTTATAACCTTTTGCTAATTCTATAACTTTAACCTCGATCAATTTTACAACTTTTCGAATCCCTATTAATTAAAACAACTGAAATATACCGGGTAATTCCTATTACGAAATACCGGTATTCCGTAATTGTAAAATCTTTACGGAAAACGTTTTTTTTAAAATTCCTAAACTTAATAAAATTTTAAAATAAATTAAAAATATCGATACCTCCGTTAATTTAACCGATTTTTCCCAAAAAAATCGGATTTTATTTTTAATTTTCGAATACGATTTAATTTATATAAGCAAAAGTAATTAAAAATTAAACGACCTTATAATGGAAAATATCGACCGTATAAAAAAACTGCTAAGAAAATTAGATATAAGTAATAAAGGGCTTAAAAATTTCGAAATTTAACTTTTGGCTTGATACGAACTGGAGGATTACGAACGATAATTTGTCCGGCTGTTCCGGATTGCGAAAACCGTTCAGAATTCGGTTAAGAATAGTCGTCGATAAGGGCTTACATAACAGGGCAGTCTGAAATCACCTGTAAAAAGGTTAGAGCTTGGTAAAACTTAGCAACCGATATTACAATCTATCCATTTGTTTAATTTTGTTTTACGGTTACGTCTCCTTTAGCGAGATTATTTACTTTTATATCGTTACCAGAGTTACCGGGGTTATTAAAATATAATTATACGTAGTTTAAGGCCTTAAATAATATATCGAAAATTAGATCCAAGGTAATAATTTCTGTTAAAGTTAAAAAATTACGTATTAAAAATAAACGGTACTTATCCGATAATAGTAATAATAATAAGTTAAAGGCTAATTGTAATACTAGGTTAAAAAGTAAAAAATAAAGCTTGAAAAGTGTTAATTAAGACGTGGAGTAAAAAATGCGTTTAGTTTTAATACGGCGGTACGGTTTTGAAACGCGATAAATATATGTATTTATATAATATTAATTAAAGTTATTAATAATATTATTATTAGCTAGCAGGGGGTGTTAAACGTACCTTATATACGGAAAGGGTCTTTTTAATCGGAAGATATATATTCCGTTACTAGGCTATATAAAAGCTGTACGCGTACGAGAAATATACGTAAGTTAGCCTAATATAATAATATAATTGATATTTTTTATATCTGATAATTAAAAGTTTTATTCGTTTAATTTACGTTATTATTAATTAATTAACTGTTATTAAGACGATATAGGCTATATATTAGTAGTAATTATTCGTATATTTTATTAATTATAATAATAACGGTATCGTTAACGTTTTCCGTTATTTATAACGGACCTAAGAACTGGGATTATTTTAAAAGCGAATTTTAATTTAAAACGTATGCGTTTGGTATTTAGCGTTATATCGATTTTAATTAAGATATTTTATAGCCTGTCGAACTTATAAAACCCGATATAGTTTCGTATTTAAAAAAACGAATTTGTTATACGATATAAAATAATATATTAAACGGTTTTTTAATTATATTTACATTTTTTGGAGAAACCGTCGAAAAAATCGATTATATGAATTATCCGATAAATACTTTTGAGATAATTATTAAAGGCAGATAAGTTTATATTTAGGATTTCGTAACGTATATTTACGAAAATCGGAAGTACGAGATTTTTTGTAAGAAGATTAACGATTTTACGAAATAGGTTTTGGAGTTGGTATTTTTAGTAATTAAGGAGACGAATTTTTTTTTAGGAAAGAACTTGTAAGAGAGGTACGTTAGTTTAGCTAAGTCCGGTAAAGTGTACGATAGTAAGTTTTTGATTAATACGTAACGGAAGTACTGTAAAAGGTTAAAGTAAGTTTTAAGGTTAACGAAAAAGTTAAACGAATAAATTGTGAAGTGGTAAAAGGTTATGGTTTAAAAATAGCGATATGGGGTTTTAAAGACGAAAATACCGATTATATAGGTTAATGATTTATGTATAGTATTAGTTTTTATTGTCGGGATATAAATAACGATTTTTTAAAGAATAAGGAAAGTTAAGATTAAAAACGGTACGATTAGTTATTAAGAAATAACGGTTAATTTTTTCGATTATTGGATTATAATTTAATTACCGTTTATATTGCGAAATATTAAAATAACGTTTTTGGCGTTTTATGGAGTTTTTATAGATTTTTTTAATAAGGATAACCTTGATTAGGAAAAAGTTAAGGATATTAATTTTTAATTACGGGAAAAGATTTTAAAACGTAGGTTAAAACGAGGTAGTTGTAAAAGTTTATATTTGAACCGAAATATTAATAAGCGAAAATGCGAAAAGTTAAATATTTAAGGTATACGTTATAAGGTTTATTTAAATTTTTATTATACGTTATTTTAATGTTATTATATATTTTTTAATAAAGCCCTAATTATTTTCCGTTTTAGTAACGAAATTTTAAAACTGGTTTATTAACGAATTAATTTTAATTAATTTTTAAAAAAAAAAGTTAATCGTTTATTAAAAGGTATAAAGAAAATAATTATCCAGGAAACCGATTAATTTTTAAAAAAAGTAAAACGAATTTTTGTAAGTTTTTTAATTATTAATTAAAATAGTGCGATAAGCGTTTTATTTTACCTTTTAAAAAATTTATTTATTTTAAATTTAAGATTTACGATATATATTTTCAATTTTATTAGTAAATTCCTAAATTATAGGTTAACGATCCAGGGCGACGGAATATTTATAGGGAATAATTTCGTCCCGATTAAAGGATACGGAGAAATAAATATATTACTTTAAAACCTTAAAAACCTAAAAGCGTTACGTTTATATAACGTAATTTACTGTAAAAACTTCGTATATAACTTGGTATTTTTCTAGCAGTTCCGAAAAAAAAAATACTGGTAGAATAATTAAGAAAGTAACAATTTTATTCGAGATAAATATAATTAGGTAATTATTACGTTAATAGATAAATTCGATTAATTTGTTATCGAAAATATTAGCGTAATAATTACTTACGTAACCCTTATAACCTATAAACAAAACGTTAACTTATAAATAGCGAAATTGTTACGGACCGGTAACGGTACTATGTAGCATTTAAAATTAAATTATTTAAAGCTCGAAATAATTGTTTAATTATAATCCTATACGAAAAAAATCCGCTTAAAAGGTTTTATAATAATCGAATACTAAGTATATAGTAAGGCGAAAGCTAAGAAATAAATATACCGTAAGCTGAGGAAAAAAGCTTCCCGATTAGGACAAAAAATCGCTATCGATTTTATAAATTTCGAAAAAAACTTTAAAAAATATAGATACGTTATATTTGCTATTAACAGGTACTTAAATTTTATTTAGGATATACATCTTAAAAACCGAAAGCAAAATATACTAATTAACGTATTCCGATACTTTTTAAAAATTTTAAAAAATTAGGATAAAGTTTTTTTATAGGTAATCGAATACGATAACGAAATCTTAAAAAATTACTTACTTAAAGATATGTTACAGTTGCCTTTTTTTAATATTAAACTTAAGCCTTTAATACCGCATACCCAGGCTTAAAACGGGGGTGTAAAACATTTAAAGGATGTAATTAAGGAAAAAACGACTATAATACGAAATAACGTTAAATTACCCTTATTTCTAATTATGTACATTTTTAAAATAATAATATATCTATACAACCGTACCCCTAAATACGTATTTTTTTGGCAAAGTTTATACGAAATTTACTATATTTACTTAACGTATAAAGACGGTATTATAATACTTAATCGAAAACCTTAACAAACCTATTTACGAACATATGGCTATATAGCCTACGTTATAACAATTACCGCTATAAAAAAAAACGGAAACTTTAAAAGCTAAATCCCAAAACATAAATTAACTTCCTTATTAATTACCAATCTATAAATATTTACAAAATTTAAAACCCGATAATTAATAAAATTATTACCATTTAAAACGTACAGTTTAACAAAAAAACCACTTTTTTAAATAATATTAAAAACCTAAAAAACAATCTTTTCTACGTTACGGAAAACAAGTTACAAAACTTACTGCAATAAATAAAATTACTTAATCAAGCTTAAAACCACCTATATATATATATCCAAAAAAAAAATAAAAACCTAAACGGAACAATTTAACTACCGGTTAAACAGGAGAAATAATTCCAAAATAACACAGGCGCTAAAAACGTACGGAATAAAAAAAAATAAACCTATTCGTATAAAACTAATTACCCCTATACAACCGCTATATTCGAACCACTTCCGTCCCTTAAACCATTACCGCCACTAACGTCTGCTCTAATAACTACTACGATCAATACACCAACGGAAAAAATAAAGGTAACTTTAAGCTCTTATTAAATTATTCAACCTAATATAACGGTAAAAAACGAAAGTACCCCACGGGTTATAAACGTAAACTCCCCGTATATTCCGTACCGAAATAATATTATTCGAAACGATTACAGGGTATAAAAAACCGCCTTTAATACAAAACGGTTAACCTATTCTATAAATACGATCGATAACCGGCCGGTAAGTTGTAGAAATTTAAAAAAGTTAATTACTTAAAATACGCGTTACCCTAATCGGAAAAGTTTTAATACTTTACTATACAAAAAGATATTTAAATCGTTAAACCGGGTACATAAACGTAACTTACCGCCACCGCCGTAAGGCTATAAAAAGCTAAATATATACCCGCTAAAGGAAATATTTCGTAAAACCGAAAAAATTTACTTGCAAAATTACAAAAAAATGCAATCCTGGGAAATAATTAATCAGTCTTTTACTAAAGGGAAACAGGTCCTAAGATATATATAGATATATATCTACAAATTTAATAAGCATAACTAACTGTAAAAATATAAAGTACGTCTTATCGTACAAAGTAATTAATAGCTTAAAAACGTTTATAGTAATACATATATATTTATTCTAGCTAAAAAATCGTTTAAAATATTAATTGTTACGGCAGCTAAGTTCGACTTAAAGCTTAAACAGTATAACGCTGTTAACGTTTTCGTTAACGCTAACTTACCTTACAAAGTATACATAAAAACGCCCCCAGGGTACCCCTAACGTAAAAAAACTCTTTTAATTAGGAAAACTTTATATAGCTTAAAAAAGTCGCCATTATTATAGCAAAAAAACTTCACCGGGATGCTTAAAAAATTAGGACTTAGCCCCGTTCCTTATAAACCTTATTATTTCACTCGTTAAAAGGTACTTATCTTCTTCTTCGTGGACAATATCGTCACAGTATATTGCAAAAAAAATCAAGACCTCGTCGATCAGTTGATTTAACAGATTCGGGAACGGTATACCCTTATAAAAGGTAAGGATTTACAGTGGTTCCTCGGTATCGAAATAATTAAAAACAGGCTTAACAGGAAAATCTAATTATCCCAATCCGATTTTATAAATAAACTGGTTAACTTAATCCTTAAAGAAAATTTAAATAACCTTTTAAATACGTTAATAACAAGCGTTAAGTTATTGCCGAACCTTAATCTAACTTATCCAGGTTTTATTAATAAATATTAAAAAAAAATCGGTTTTATTTTATACGTAACAGTTAATACGTAACCTAATATATCCTTTGCTATATCCCGACTTGCCCGTTTTAATTTATACCTTAGCAACGTATATTATAAAGCCGTTAATTAAGTTATATTATACTTAATCGGAATTAAAACGTTAACGTTATAATTCGGAAGCGAAAATTTATTAAATACTTAAAATAACGTTTTCTTTACGGATAATATAATTAATTAAAAAAGTTCCTAAGCTTACGTTATAAAGCTATTTAAAAAAATAATAAAATAACGGGCGAACAAATAAAATATAATAACTATTTTTATAACCGAAACGGAATTGCTATCCTTTACGTAAATTACAAAAAAAACCTTATTTAACTTTCGATTAATTAAAAAGCTGGAAATTATCTTGGATGCTGAACCGTTAAATATATAATACGATAATTAATAAATTATACGGCTTATTAACGCCGACGTCGCTTTATTACAAACGAAACTACGGTACGTAAATATATATAATTATTAGTTACGAAAAACCGCAAAAAGGGACTTAATTAAAGTAAATTATACGCCTACGAGCGATATATTAGCTGATAAATTAATTAAAACTTTATTACGTAAATTATTTAAGCACTTTAAAAAGTAACTAGAATTAGTAAATATTACGGAAACTTTTAAGCGACGGAGGAATACCCTGCGAAAGATTTTAAAAAAGGAATTAGCTAATTAGGAGAATTCAATCACCGGAAAAGAGGTCGAATGGAAAACTATGGCTCTAGGAAGTGATAATAAATGACAATTAACGCCATAAATACTTCAGGGCGTTAAGGGGGTATGTTAGCTAATAAGGGGTGTTAAACGCACCCTATATACGGAAAGGGTCCCTTTAATCGGAAAATATATATTCCGTTACTAAGTTATATAAAAACTGTACACGTACGAGAAATATACGCAAATTAGCTTAATACAACAATACAACTAATATCCCCTATATCTGATAATTATTTACTTATTATACTCGTTATTCTCGTTAATTCTTAATATATTAAATTTTATATAAATATTAATTTTTTTAATCCGGATTAATTATATGCTTTAGTAAATATATAATAAACTCTTTAAATTAAGAAAATTAACGAATATATATATTACGCGTTTTAAATTAAAATTTATCGTAATTATTAATAAATATTCCTTTTTAACTTATAATCCTCGATTTATTATACCGAACTAAAATTTCTTAAATTCTATTTTCCGGTTTTTTTCTTTAAGCTTATTATATTAACTTTTAAAATATTCCTATCCTTTTTAACCTTTAAAGTACCTTAATTTAGGTTAATTAATTAATATAAAGAATTAATTATATAAATAAATAAATAATATAAATCATTTTTCGTTAATATTAAAAAAGTTATTTATTCGTTACGTATATAGTTATTCCAGTATCTATTTTTTTTTAAATACCAGTTCGAAATATTTAAAATCCCGGTTTCGTAACAGATTTTAATTAAAACCCCGTTACGTTTTTTCCGGAAATTTAAGGTTTACCGGTATCTCGGATTACAGCTTTTAAAATTTCGTTATCCGAAATAAATAACGCGTAAAGGTATAAATTTCTTTGTTAATACCACTTTTTTTCTTTATCGGTATAACTAAAACCCCGGATAACAATTAAAAAAAAATTATTTTAAAATCCCATATTCGTATAATAACAATAAAATATTTTAGGTAATTATGAAAATTCTCGGAACTAATACTAAATATACTACGGTACTTTCGAATTTAATCTTTATATATAATTATTTAATTATTAATTAAGTAACTATAATTACGGATTTTTTTTTTCGTTTAGCATTATAAAAATAACGTTTATATAATATGTATTATACGATATATTACGGTTTTATATTTTTTAATCGGGATTACGAAGTTACTATATCCTTAATACTATTTATATTATATAAATTATTATCGTACATAAATATTCGAATACGTTAAACGGCTCGAATTATATGGGTTTTTAAAAAATAAGTACCGGTTAAATTTATAATATAAAAAATATGTATTTTGTAATTTTAAAAACCCATTATTTAATAATTTATATTCCTTATATCGTCAACTTGATTGCTATATTCTGGTATACTAAAAAAATGAATAAAATTTTATATTATCTTATTATTATTTTTAAACTTAATAAAAACGAAAATTAAAAACCGTTATTATATATAAATACATTTCCTATTAACGTTTCGTAAGTTATATATATATAACCAAGGCTCCCGAATATTTACTTAAATATAATTCCGATATTATCGTTAGTAAAATATGTATTAAGATATATATAACGGTAAATAAACTATATTTTCCAATATAACTTAATAAATTTCGTTTTATTAAAACCTTATAATACCGTAATTTTATCGAATAATTCTACAAGGGTAATTAAAGATAATTTTTTAATTAATATAAAATTTGGAAAAATAATATATATAATTGAGGTTAATTTAAAATAATTCATACCGTAATTAATATAGGTTATATCGAAAATTAATTTAACAACATTTACATTTTTATATATACTTTAATTTTTTATAATATAACTATATAAATTACGGACGTAATCGTTATATTTCACCTTATTAAATAGTAATAATATTATTATAATAACTACTTATTATTAAGTATTATATAAAAAATATTAATATATAAAAAACTTAAAAATAATATATATTTACTAATTGTATTTTAGGTTAATTAAATTTATAAATAAAAATATAAAATATAAAATATATGAAATAAAGTAAAATTAATATATTAAATAATATCCGGGTATATTATTAATAGTAATATAAAATATAAATAGATTTATAATATATAAATAAAGTTTACGGATAATTAATAAGTTATAAGGAAATTCGAAGATAATATATATAATTAGAATTAAAATATATACGAACGTTAAAATTATATAATTATAAATATATAAATAATTAAGTTTATATAAGTTACTAAATATTAACCTAAAAGCTAATAGTACTTTTTTTTATAACGAAATAATAATATATAAGGAAAAAATTACCAACTGTATATAAATTATACGATATTTTTTTTCTCTATTATAAATTATTTAATATACTTTATAAAATTTCTTTAGTTAAATACATATTAAATAAAACTATTACAGTTATTTAATAATTCTTACCATTTACTTTATAACCATTTTATATACCCTTTTATATCTTATTATATCATAATACTTAAATTTAATTTACTTATAATATAATTATTATTATTAATTCATTTTTTTTTATTTAATACTTAAAATTTTTATTATAATATATACCTTTATATATTTACTAGAATACAAAATATAAATAACTTTACCGATATACTTAATAATATATTAAATACAGCTATTAATAATACCCTTTAAAAATAACTTTACGAATAAATAACAAAAACTCTATTTTATAAATAACCGGAACTATTACCAAAATAACCCTAAAAACGGGTAACGAAAAGCTAATCTTATAAATAACCGTAATTATTACTAAAACAACTTTAAAAACGGGTAATAAAAACCTAATTTAAAAAATAACAGGAACTATTATTAAAACTTACGGTATAACGTACTTTAAGATTTCGTCCTAATTAAATCATTTTCGTATTATTTACATAATATTTAACTATTATAAAATATAAGATATTTCTTACGGAATATATATATTATATATAACTGATTCCAGATACCAGGTATATGCTATAAAGCTATATTAATATATAAAAAAATTAAAAGGCTATAAACATCCCACGTTTTAGCATTAATAAAAATATATATTAATCAGAAAGATTTTACGATTAATTAAGATTTACGAATTTAACGGTATTACGAAAGGTTTATATTATAAGTAGGATTTATTATTATATTAAAATGCGGTATTTATATAAATATTAAATACTAATAATATAGTTTAAAATATTTTAAACAGTAATAACCGGTAAAATAAAATTTACGTTATAACGGATTATACCAGCTTTACAGGTTATTAAATTACCAAGCTAATTACGGACTTTCGCTTAATTAGTGTTTTTATAATTTAGCGAAAAGGATATATAAACCAAATACTTTATAAACGATATAAAAAAGGTTAATAACTTTATAAACGGGGCCGATTAACTAAAAAATACATATTATATAGCCGTTTTATAAAATGCTATAATTTGCAGGGTTATACGAGCGATAAGTATACAAATTACGTATGAAAATATAATAAGGAATATTTATACGCAATTTTTAAATATTCGGTATTATTATATAATCCGAATAAAAAATTTTAAGGAGATTTAAACGCGGATATTACATTTAGAACGAATAAAATTTTAGGTTTTAAAAATATAAAAAAAGTTATTAATATATAAATTACGATAATGCCGAAAAAAAAAGTAAAATAAAATAAAAGAATTTTAGCAAATACGCAAAAATACTAATTAATAAGTTAATTACAAATAAGATATATAAGTTATTACGAAATTATACCATATATTTAATTATAAATAATACGATATTTTTAATACGTTAATTTATTTTAATACGAAGGATTTATATAACATTATCGTAAATAAAATATATAAATAAAATATAATTAAGATTGCGTAATATACCTAGTTATATTAATATTAAAAATATAACAAAATCTCAATATTAATTTTAATAAGATATAGAAATAATAATAAAATAAAGAATTATAATAACAATTCGTTTTCGTCCGACAAGTCTTTATTTTACTTATCCAATAACGATAATAACGAAAACGGACTACTTTAATTAAAACCGTTTATTAAGTTATCTACAATTTATATTATAAAATTATAACTTGCTTTTATATATAAAATATTACGGTTGTCCGAAACTAAATTATCTTTAACAAATTCGATAACGTGCTATATATATAAACGAGAAACACATATAAGCGAACCACTTTTTGGCACTTCCTAATAATACATCCAAATAACTTAACCATAACATTTTAAATCAACTTAAATTAATCGAATATTTCTTTATTAATCATATTTACAGCTTCTGGATAAATGTACGTATTATATCAAAGCTTATTACGGACGTTATATTGCTATTTCTTCCTGTTAACCCGCCCGTAACCGTTTAACCTTAATAGCTGTTAACAGCAATTTTTTGCTACAACCTTTCTGCTGGTTAAAAGAACTTGTTTATCCTATATAACAAGTATTTATTTTCCTGGGAAACGTTTGTTTTAATCGTATAATTACGTAAGTCTCGAATTATTACAAAATCAAGTCCGATAGGCCCTGCCATACGCCCCGCGAGACGCTTTGCGAAACGCCCCGTACGGACCCCCTATACCCCTTAACGCGTTCTTAACGTATTTTTTAACGTATCCTATAAAACGTTTTCCGATTTATATCTTTAACGTATTAAAGCCGGATAAAAAATACTTACGTATTTGGGTTAAGGATTTGGTCGAAAATAATTAGCTAGTCGGTCGGCTTTAGGTCGTACGAAATGGGGGTAATATTAACTTGGACGCGTTAAAAGGTGGTCGGTTGCAGGCGGGTTGGAAGGAATAAATAACAATATAACGTCCGTAATAAGGCTTGATATAATACGTGTACTTGGAAAGGAGCTGCAAATACAGTTAGCAAAAAAGTATTCGATTAATTTGAATTAATTTAATATGTTATAGTTAAGTTATTTGGGTGTATTAATTGGAAGTGCTAAATAGTAGTTCGCTTATATGTATTTTTCGCTTATATATGTGGTACGTTATTAAAAGTTTTTCGGGTAACTATATTAAAGCTATTTATAAATTAATTTTCGTTCTTTACCGTATTTAATTAATTAAGCTTATTTTCGTCGTTAATAATAAGTACGATATTATTAAAATTAATAAGCTTAATTTTTATAATTTTACGGCCCGCGGTTAAAATATTTTCGGATTTTTAATTATCCCTTTTAATCCGAGATAAATGTTTTTTAATAAACCAGAAATTATAAAGTAAAAATAAAGGTGTTCGAAAATTTCGTTATAAAAATTCTAAATAATATAGCAACTATTTTACGAAAAAAATATAACGGGTATAAAATTCGCGTTATAAAAAAACGCAATATTTAACTAAAAACGAATCTCGGAAAAATATAATATTAACGTTATATATATTATTTTTCGACGGACGAAAATCGCCAGTAAACTATAAATTATAATATTCGCCTTTTCGAATAAATATTTTTTATATTTTTTCCTGGATTTTATCGGAATTAAACTTAATATTAGGATTAAATTAATATAAGGTCGTTAGGTTCAAGCCGTATTATCCAGGCTAAACCAAAGATACGAAACAATTACATTAATAATTAATACAATAAATACTTTATCTAATATTTTCGAATACGCCAATTATTAATAATTTTTACGGTAATAATAAATTATACGCTTTAATTACGAAAAACCTTATCCCGAAACCGATTATTACGTAATACCGATAAGCTTTAACTTTAATAAACCTTATATCCTTTAATTGATTCGGTAAAAAAAATCTCTTAAAATGCAATAACTTAAAAAATATTAAGTTTTTCGCGGTAAACCTTAAGTTCGTATAAAATAGCTGCTTTACAACCCTTTGCCAGTCCCATAATTAAAAATATTAAATATCAGCCAGGAAAAAAGTTTAAAAACTTTAAACCAATTACTTTTAACCTTAATCGATTTTATAATTTTTCGAATCTTTATTAATTAAAATAATTAAAATATACCGGGCAATTTTTATTACAAAATACCGGTATTCCGTAACTGTAAAGTTTTTACGAAAAACGTTTTTCTTAAAATCCCTAAATTTAATAAAATTCTAGGACGAACTAAAAATATCGATACTTCCGGTAATTTAATTAACCTTTTTTTAAAAAATCGGATTTTGGTTTTAATTTTTAAATATAACTTAATTTATATAAATAAAAATAATTAAAAATTAAATAACTTTATAATAAAAAATATTAATCGTATAAAAAAACTGCTAAAAAAACTGGATATAAACGGCAAAAAGTTTAAAAACTTCGAAATTTAACTTTTAATTCGATATAAATTAAAGGATTACGAACAATAATTTATCCGGCTATTCCGGATTGCGAAAACCGTCCAAAATTCGGTTAAGAATAGTCATCGATAAGGGCATAACAAAGCAATCCGTAAAAAAGTTAAAGCTTGGTAAAACTTAGCAACCGCTACCACAATCTATCTATTTATTTAATTTTATTCTACGGTTACGTCTTTTTTAAGAAGATAGGATTAAATTAATAAATACTTAATTTAATATTACAGAACATAATATCTAATCGAAATAAAGTATTTTCTTACCATGATTATATTAGCCGGCCTTATAAAAAAATAATATAAATATTAACCGTTTAATATAATTAACGTCGTTATATTATATAATATACGAAAGATATAAATAAACTTAGGCTTTTTAAAAGAAGCGGTAATAATTTCGAAATTCTTTATCTATAGAAATAATATCGATTAATAGTTAATTATTATTTTTAATAGGGTTAAAAAAGTTATTACTTTATAAAATATCGTCCGTATTAAAAATATTTCCGGTTTTATAGTTATTTAATAAAAAGGTTTTATTTAATACGTTTTAATTAAAACTATACCGTTTAAAAAGTAATATATAAGGTAAAGTACTATTAAGGTATCTAGCTATATATATACAGGGAGCTAATTTATTTACTAAGTATATATATAAACTGGTTTTATAAACGCAACCGGAAAGCACCCTTTAAAAATCGTCCCCTTTTAACTAAGGGCCGGAAAAACGTAATACGGGTTATATAACACGGTAATTAACGGTAAAATATACCCGATTAATTAATTGGTTCCTATTGTCCCTAATCGTAACTGGTTTTATTAACTACCCCTTAATTGTCGCCGACACGGTAGCGGAACCGAAGCTCCAGGTCTAGCTCCTTTAGGCTGGCGCCACCTAGAGGAACGGTAACCCAAGCTGGATTTAAACCAGCTATTTCTTAAAACCAACCGAAATAAAGTGCCCAAGCCTGTTACAATTGAAAAAGACACCCAGGCTCGCGATTACTAAGCTATTAGGCAAAAAATAATATAAGTAAGTTATATTTTTTAATTAAAAGATAAAATATTTACGAACTATCTATTAAGTTATTTATATTATTAGGTAACGTATTATTAGTAAATAACGATAAAAAAATTCGTTAAAAAAATCTTTATTTATTAATACGTTTTAATTAAAATTCCGTAATATTTTTTTAATTTATTTAACGTAATTAAAATATTTAAAAACTATATTATACGTAATAATCTCGAATTTAATAATAGTTAACCAGGAGTATATATATTTTATAAACTTAGTAAGCTAAGTTTTCGAAAAAAGATTTTCGATTAAAGTATTTTTAATAATTCCGTATACGTTAAACGTTTTTTTTTATAAATAGTTCGTATTAAATAAGTAATTTCTATAAAAATAACGCGAATATACGAACGTTATATATATAAAAAATAAAAAGCTTAAGTAAATAGAATGTAGGTAATTGTTAATATAATTACGTTATATGTATTCCGTTTATTTATATATAAAATAAAGTAGAAACGGAAAGAAGTTATCGTTTTTTATTATATAAATCGGTTATTTTAACTTAACTAGCTTGTATTTTCCGGATATAATTAGTTATTTTTTAATTTTTATAGATAAAATAAAGGCGTTTCGAAAACCAATAAAATGGTTTTTTTTTTTAAATTTATATATTACCTGAAAAAATTTTCGATAAACGTTATAAGTACCGTCGATAGTACTTTTATTTTTATTAATTATATTTAACGAAATCGAACGGCGTTTATTATATGGTATACGTTTTAATTTAAAAAAGCTGGGAAATTTTTATTTATTATATTTATAAAGCGTGTTAATAAAAGTAAAGAATAAAATCCGGATAATGTTAATTATGAATTAACGGAAAAAATTAAATAATACTAAATATTATTATAACGTTTTATAAAACCATTTTATTTTATAATATTAATTAAAACGGAATATAAATTATTTTAATTTTCTTTTAAAGATATAATTATAATAATAAGTAAAGGCGGTAATAATATTTTATATAACGGAACCGTATTAAAACGTTATATTACAAATATAATTTTAAATATTAAAATTATCGTATTAAAATACGACATCGTTTTATTATACTTTACGGTAAAGTATAATTTGTTTTAATTAAAACCGTATTATTATAAAAAAATTAATACGGTTGTTTTAAGTTTTTTTAATATATTAATTTTATTTTATAATATACCCGAAAATAATAAAAACTTACTTAATAAATAAGGTAAATAATTGTTATTAATTTTGGAAATTATTTTAATTATAATAATTAAAATTATAAAGAAAAAATATATATAAATTTCCGGATTATTATTATTACGAGACCGTTTCGTTTTCTGTTTCGTATTATACGATTGCTACTTTTTCCTTAGATATATAATTACCTAATTTAAAAATTTAAATTAGTTAGGAATTAATGTTTTTATAAATCGTTTACCTTTATTTAAGGTAATATAAATTATATCGATATCGAATAATAAATCCTCCGGCATATAGTAAAATCCGGGGTTTTTTACGAGAGTTATAAGTTTATTATATAATATATCGTAATATTTTCGTACAAAAAGGTTTTAATTAATAGGAGTTATAAACTTTTATTAATTTTCGTATATTAATAATTTATCGCGTATTTGTTTTTTTTTAATACGTTAATTTACAGGTTAATCCGAACGGTTAAATTAACAATTAGGTTTATATTGTTATAAAGAATTTAATTAAGATTAAAATTTTAATATACACGTACGTATATTTTATTTTAAGGGCGTAATACGGTAAAATTAAGAGAATTCGGATTTATCGTATTTTAATAATAGTAATAAAGCCGTAACGGGTTCGAGTTACAATTGTTATATACGTTAGAGTTTAAAAGCAGTAAATAGGTTTTAATTAAAATTAAAATGGTATTAGTAACAAGCTATAATTAAAATAATTATATAAATATATATATAATTACAGGAAATGTTTAATTGTTAAATTATTATATATTTTCGTTTTTTTTAAAAATAAATGTATTATACGGACCTTTTTTTCGTATAACTATAACTTAGGCCTCGCTGGCTCGTTACGGGGATTTAAGATTCGATTAGTTAATATTTAGCGTTATAAAGCGGTACTTGAGTAACTTTGAAGAAATTAGGAAAACGAGCCAGGGAGGCCTGAGCTAGTTGAGGTAATCGATAACAGCGATCATCCGACAATCTAGGGGATTCTGAAAACTCTGGATTATGCCCGTAAAGAGATGGTCCGTATAGACCCACTGCCCTCTGGTCGAAAAAGGCGGTATCTCTTTTAATTGCAGTAGGCTTAGGGCCCCTGCTGTAATTAACCGCAAGAGACAGCTGGTTCGAATCTAGCTTGGGACTTGCCTTACTAAAATCAGGCCGTATTTTGGCGTTATGGCTGCGCCTGCGGCGTAGCTGCGGCTAAGTAGCTTTAAGTCCCCCTCTAACTGTCAGATAAGTAGCGCAATAAGTACGCTCTTATTAATCCAGTCTTTTGGTGCAGTGGCTAGCTGACAATTAAGAGTCTCAAACATGCTCCACTAAGTGGAGTTCTACCGTCGCAGCTAATTAGCGCGCATGCAGCCCTGCACCTGACCACTTACCTAAAGGGTTCGAGTTCGATCTAAGCACGGAGAACTGGCTATGATTTAAATACTGAGAGCCATAAACAAAATGGTATCATGGTTACGAGTTACTACCTGATCGCTAGCCACTGAGGGGGTGTGTTAGATAAGTAGCGCAATAAGTACGCTCTTATTAATCCAGTCTTTTGGTGCAGTGGCTAGCTGACACTAACCCAATTGGGAAAAGGCCTATAAAAACAACAAAACCGCTAAAATAGGGCCTGATAAAAAGTTGCGATTTATTGGGCTCGTTTTTAGCAGTTCTATATAAAATTTCTAAAACTTTTCTTTAAAACTTATAAATAAAATAATAATAATAATTTATTATAAAATAACAAAAAATACGGTTATATACAGCTTTAAAAGGGTTTTTTAACTATATATATAACTTTTAAATCGGGGTTGGTTTAGTAAAGAAATTAAGAAAATAAGTTAAAATTCTCGTTTTCGATAAATTTTTTATCCGGAACGCCTTTATAGCTGGGATAACGTAACCACCATATATAACATTTTGCCATGGGCCTTTTAAGGGTAATTTAATATAGGAAAAGCCCGTCCAGCTATTTTTTTGGCCGTACGGGTTGTAGTGGTTATGTCGCAGCTATGAGGGCGTTGCGGATTTGGCTGACCCTAACTTTTTTATAGCTGCGACGTAATAACCATAACCCGTACGGCCAAAAAAATAGCTGTACGGGCTTCTTTTATACTGAATTACCCTTAGAAGGTTTATGGCAAAATGTTGCAACCGGTAGTTGTTGCGTCGCAGCTAAAAAGGCGTTGTATCAGCTAGCAGGGGGTGCTAAACGCACCCCATATACGGAAAGGATCCTTCTAATCGGAAGATATATGTTCCGTTGCTGGGCTATAGAAAAACTGTACGCGTACGAAAAATATACGTAATTTAGCCAAATATAATAACATAACTAATATCCCTTATATCTAATAATTAAAAGTTTTATTCGTTTAATTCGTATTGTTATTAATTAATTAACTGCTGCTAAGACGATATAGGCTATATATTAGTAATAATTATTCGTATATTTTATTAATTGTAATAATAATAATATCGTTAACGTCCTCCGTTATTTATAACAAACCTAAGGACTGGGATTACTTTAAGGGCGAAATTTTAGGTTAAAACGTACGTTTTTAATATATAGAATTATATCGATTTTAATTAGTTATTCCCGTAGCTTATTAAATTAATAAAACCTGATATAACTTTATATCCGAAAAGATAAATCCGTTATATAACATAAATTAATATCTTAAGTAATTCCTTAATTATATTTATATTTTCTAAAAAAACTTACGAAAAAATCGATTATACCGCTTACGTAATAAATACCTTTAAAATAACGACCGAAAATAAATAAACTTATAATTAAAACTTTACGACATATATTTATAAGGATCGGAAATAGGATACTTTTTGAAAAAGCAATAACGACCTTATAAAATAGGTTTTAAAATTAATATTTTTAACGATTAAAAAGATAAATTTTTTTAAGAAAAAACTTACGGAAATAATACGTTAAGTTAGTTGAATCCGGTAAGGTATATAATAATAAGTTTTTAATTAATATTTAACGAAAATACCGTAAAAGGTTAAAATAAGTTTCGAAGTTAATAAGGAAGATAAACGAATAAATCGTAAAATAATAAAAAATTATAGCTTAGGGATAATAATAGAAAGTTTTAAAAACGAAAATGACGATTATATAAGTTAACGACCTGTATATAATATTAGCTTTTATTAAAAGAATTTAAATAATTACGTTTTAAATAGTAAAAAAACTTAAAATTAATAATAATACGATTAATTATTAAAAAATAACGGTTAATTTTTTAAATTATTAAATTATAACTCATTTATAACTTATATTTAAAAATATTAAAGTAACGTTTTTAACGTTTTACGGAATACCCTTAAACTTTTTTAATTAGGACGATTTTAATTAGGAAAAGGCTAAGGATAATTTTTAACCGTAAAAAAGAATTTTAGTGCGTGGGCTGAAACGAGGCGGTTATGGAGATTTCCAAATGGGCCGAAATAGTAGCAGTAATAAGGGAAAGCGTTAAAAGTTAGAAGTATAAGGAATTTGGTATAAAATGTATTTAAATTTTTTATATACGTTATTTTAATATTTTTATACGTTTTTTAATAAAGTTCTAGTAAAGTTTAAGCTTAGTAACGTAGTTTTAACGTTAATTTAAAACCGAATTATTTTCGATTAATTTTTAAAGGAAGAAATTAATTATTTATCGAAAATTATAAAGAAGATAATTATTTATAAGATAAAATAATTTTTAAAGGAAATAAAACGGGTTTTAGCATATTTTTTAATTTTTGATTAACGTAATACGGTAAACGTTACGTTTTATTTTTCAAGGAATTCGTTTATTTTGGATTTAGGATTTACGATATATATTTTTAATTTTATTAATAAATTCCTGAATTATAGGATAACGATTTAAAGTGACGGAATATACGTAAGGAATAACTTTATTCCGATTAAAGGATACGGAGAAGTAAATATATTGTTTTAATGTTTTAAAGGTTTAAAAGCGTTACGTTTATACGATATAGTTTATTATAAAAATTTTATATGTAACTTAGTATTTTTCCGGTAGTTCTGGAAAAAGAGGTATTAATAAGATAATCGAAAAGTTAATAATTTTATTCGAGATAAATATAATTAGGTAATTATAATATTAATAAATAGGTTTAATTAATTCGTTATTGAAAATATTAACGTAATGGTTATTTATATAACTTTCGTATTTTATAAATAAAACGTTAATTTATATATAGCGAAATTATAATAAATTAGTAACGGTATAATTTAATATCTAAGATTAAAATATTTTAGGCCCGAAATAATTGCTTAGTTATAGTTTTATATAAGTGGAATATGTTTAAAGGGTTTTATAATAATTAAATACTAAGTATGTAACAAGGTGAAGGTTAAAAGATAAATACGCCGAAAACCGAGGAAAAGAAACTTTTTAATTAAGATAACGAATCGTTATTAATTTTACGGATTTCGAAAAAAAACTTTAAAAGATATAAATACGTTATATTCGTTACTGATAAGCACTTAGGTTTTATCGAGGATATTTACTTTAAAAATCGAAAATAAAATATATTAATTCTAATGTTTAAATATTTCTTAAGAATTTTAAAAAAAATTAGCATAAAGTTTTTGTATAAGTAATTAAATATAATAACGAAATCTTAAAAAATTATTAATTTTGAAATATATTATAGTCGTTTTTTTTTAATATTAGATTTAAACTTTTAATATTATATATTTAAGTGTAAAACGGGGTATAAAAGGTTTAAGGGGTGTAATTAAAAAAAGGTAATTTCGATCCGAAATAGCGTTAAATTACTTTCGTTTTTAATCGTATATATTTTTAAAATAGTAATATATTTATATAACCGTACTTTTAAAAACGTATTTTTTTAGTAAAGTTTATACGAAGTTTATTATATTTACCTGGCGTATAAAAACGGTATTATAGTACTTAATCGGAAACCTTAATAAGCTTATTTGCAAATATACGGCTGTATAGTTTACGTTATAATAATTATTACTATAAAAAAATAAAAATTTTAGAAGTTAAATTTTAAAATATAAATTAGCTTTTTAGTTAGTAATTAATTTACGAATATTTACGAGATTTAAAACCCGTTAATTAATAAGGTTATTATTATTCGAAACGTATAGTTTAACGAAAAGGCTATTTATTTAGGTAATATTAAAGATGTAAAAAATAACTTTTTGTACGTTATAATAAAAAGTTACAAAGATTACGGCGATAGGTAAAAATATTACATTAAGATTCAAGCTATTTAAATATATAAATATAAAAAAAACGAAAACTTAAGTGGAATAATTTAATTACCGATTAGATAAAAAAGGTAATTTTAAAGTGGTATAAACGCACGAAACGTACGGAATAAGAAGAAATAAACCTGTTCGTATAAAATTAATTACTTTTATACGATTATTATATTCGAATTCTTTCCGTTTTTTAAATTATTATTTTTATTAACGATTATTTTAATAATTATTACGATTATTACGCCGACGGAAATAATAAAAATAACTTTAAATTTTTATTACGTTATTTAATTTAAGGTAACGGTAAAAAAACGAAAGTATTTTACGGGGTATAAACGTAAATTTCCCGTATATTTCGTATTAAAAAAAAAGTTATCGGTACGATTATAAAGTATAAAAAATTGCGTTTAACGTAAAACGAATAATATATTTTTTTAATACGATTAATAATCGGCCGGTAAATTGCGGAAATTTAAAAAAATTAATTACTCGAAATACGCGTTATTTTAATCGGAAAAGTTTCGATATGAAAATATATAAAATTTTTAAATCGTAAAACCGGATATATAAACGTAATTTATTACTATCGCCGCAAAATTATACAAAGCTAAATATATATCCTTTAAAGGAAATATTTAGTAAAGTTAAGAGGGTTTATTTATAAAACTATAAGGAAATACGATCTTAGGAAATCGTTAATTAATTTTTTATTAAAAGGAAATAAATTTTAAAATATATATAAATATACGTCTATAAGTTTAATAAATATAATTAGTTATAAAAATATAAAATACGTTTTATCGTATGAAATAATTAATAATTAAAAAACGTTTATAATAATATATACGTATTTACTTTAATTAAAAAGTTATTTAAAACCTTAATTATTATTACAGCTATATTTAACTTAAAGTTAAAGTAATATAACGTTATTAGCGCCTTTGTTAACGTTTAGTTACCTTATAAAATATATATAAAAATACCCTTAAAATACTCGTAACGTAATAAAACTTTCCTAATTAAAAAGGCCTTATACGGCTTAAGGGAGTTGTTATTATTATGGCAGAAAAACTTTATAAGGACGCTTAAAAAACTAGGACTTAGCCCCGTTCTTAATAAACCTTATTATTTTATTCGTTAAAAGGTATTTATCTTTTTTTTCGTAAACGATATCGTAATAATATATCGCAAAAAAAATTAAAATTTCGTTAATTAATTAATTTAATAAATTCGGGAACGGTATACTTTTATAAAAGGTAAAAACCTATAGTAATTCCTTAGCATTAAAGTAATTAAAAATAAATTTAATAGAAAAATTTAATTATCTTAATCCGACTTTATAAATAAGTTAATTAACTTAATTCTTAAAAAAATTAATTAACTTTTTAAAAACGCTTATAACTAACGTTAAACTATTACTAAATTTAAATTTTACTTATTCAGGCTTTATTAATAAATACTTAAAAAAATCGGTTTTATTTTTTATATAACGATTAATACGTAACCCGATATATCTTTTACCGTATCCTAATTTACCCGTTTTAACTTAAACTTTAACGACATATATTATAAAGCCGTTAATTAAGTTATATTATACCTAATCGGAATTAAAGCATTAGCGTTATAATTCGAAAACGAAAATTCGTTAAATATTTAAACCGACACCTTTTTTACGGATAATATAATCGATCGAAAAAATTCTTAAACCTACGTTATAAAATTTTTTAAAATAATAATATAATAATAAGCGAATAAATAAAATATAATAATTACTTTTACAACCGAAACGGAATTATTATTTTTTACGTAAATTATAAAAAAAAAATATTTAATTTTCGATTAATTAAAAAACTAAAAGTTGCTTTAAATATTAAACCGCTAAATATATAATACGATAATTAACAAACGATACGACTTATTAACGCTAACGTTATCTTATTATAAATAAAACTGCGGTACGTAAATATATATAATTATTAATAACGAAAAACCGTAAAAAAAAATTAATTAAAATAGATTATACGTTTACGGGCGATACATTAATTAATAAATTAATTAAAACCCTATTACGCAAACCGTTTAAACACTTTAAAAAACAGCTAAAACCAGTAAATATTACGGAAACCTTCGAATAACGGAAAAATACCCTACGAATAATTTTAAAAAAAAAATTAACTAATTAAAAGGATTTAATCGCCGGAGGAAAAATCGAATAAAAAGCTATGGCTTTAAAAAATGATAATACATAACGATTAATACTATAAATGCTTTAAGGCGTTAAAAGGGTATGTTAGCTAGCAAGGGGTATTAAACGCACCTTATATACGGAAAAGATCCTTTTAATCGGAAAATATATGTTCCGTTACTAGGTTACAGAAAAACTGTATACGTAAGAGAAATATACGCAATTTAACTTAATACAACAACATAACTAATAACCCCTATGTTTAACACGTTGCGGTTAATTAAATCCGGGACTTTTTATAGCTGCGACGTAATAACTATAGCTCGTACGGCTAAAAGAATAGCTGTACGGGCTTTTCCTATATTAAATTACCTTTAGAAGGTTTATGGCAAAATGTTGCGACCGGTAGTTGTTACGTTACAGTAAGGAGGGCGTTCCGGTTAATTAAATCCGGGATTTTTTTATAGCTGCGATATAATAATTACAGCTTGTACGGCTATAAAAATTGCTGGGCGGGTTTTTCCCATATGAAATATATTAAGGAAGCCCGGTGCATGATAATGCGACCGGTAGTTATGTTGTCGCAGCTATGAGGACGTTGCGGTCGCCCATTTCCTAGAGATAAACTTAGCCGTATCGGCCTTAATTTTAATCTAAAAAAATTGAAAAAAATCCTGTACGTATATTAGCTTATATTCGACGCGTATATAAAGTTTTATACTTATCAGCCTTAAATTGGCTGCGTAATAAGTTTTTCTATTTAAATTTTTTTAATTTTTAAAAAGAATGGAAAAAAGTTAGGAATTTTGGTAAGGGCGCCGAAAACGAGCTTACTTTTCTGCAACTTTAACTTAGGCCTTGCTGGCTCGATAAGAAAATATGCGATTTGATTGGTTAATTTTAATGTCTTAGCGTAGTATATAAAAATATATTAAAAATAGAGACGAGCCAGCAGAGGCCTGAGCTAGCTGAGGTAACTTAGGACGCCGTTTTCTAGGTAGCGCCAGCTTAAAAAGCTGACCAATTTAGAGCTTCGGCTCCGCCACTGTGTCGGCGACAATTGGAGTAGTTAAGGGCTCTAGGAACTAATTAAATCAATTATATATATTATCGTTAGTTACCGTATTTAAGATTCGTATTACGTTTTACCGGGCTTTATATAAAATTACTTATATATATATATTACATAAATTAGCTATATATAACTAGATATTAAAATAATATTAACGTACTATATTACCTCGTAAGCTAAACCACTTTACAAGCCGCTTTTCGGTACCTTACGATAAAAAATTTAAATTAATTAATTATAACATATTAAAATAACATAAATTAATCGGATTTTTTTTTTGCTAAACGTATTTATAGCTTTTTTACAAATATGCGTATTATGTCCGGGTTTACCGTAAACGTTATATTTCTGTTTTTTAATTTTAACTTTTTTACGATAATTATTTTTAGCCGTTATAAGCTATATTTTTTTATTACTTTTTTCCTTTTCGGCTAAAAAAGCTTGTTTTTTTTATATAATAAATGTCCCTTTTTTTTAGAAATATTTATTTTTGGTTTTTCGACGTTTGCTTAAGATATAGTTCGTTTTGTATAATTAAATAATTTTTTTTCGAAAAAAAGTAATTTCGTATAAAAATAATAAGTTATTTTTTGTTAAAAGATTTGTCGATTTAACGATTTTTGTCGGCGAATTACCTTAGTAATTTTTAATTTTTTTTATAAATAACGTTTTTATTTTATTATTTTTTTAATATTTTTAAAAATTTTTGCAAATAAGGAATAAATAGAACCGGCGGAAATTAACGGGAAAATAGTCGGTATAAATATAATAAGAAAAATTTCGAATTCGGAAAAAACGTAATTAAAATCGAATAAAATAAAATCAGCTTTTGTAAATCCGGATTTAATATTATCGGACGTTATAATAATTTTAAACGTATCGTAAAAGCCGGTAAGGAATTTTTTTTTAACGATATAAATATAATAATATTATATTAAGTTTTCGATATATAATAAATAAATACGTTTTAAAGTAAAAAAATAAAATAAGTTAAAAAGTTAAAGTTTATGTAAAAAATACGCAGGTATATAAAGTATAATAATATCGTAATTAGCATAATATTTTTCGAATTTTATTAAATAGTAATTTTCGTAACCGTTAAAAATAAAAAAATATTTCGATTTTTTCGTACGTATTCGAATATATTAATCGAAATATTGGATTTATTTTAGATTTAATTCGTTCGTTATCCAGTTATTATTATTTAATACGATTTTTTAATCGGTTATTAGTAATAAGTTATTACGGAATTAAGATTTTAAATGATTTTTTCCTATTATAATAATAAATAGCGGTATAACTTAATTTTAGGAATTAATAATTTAAATAATTATAATTTATTTTTTATTTTTTTATTAAGTTTATTTAAGTTTTTTACGTTTTTCGGTATTAATAATTATTATACCTATTGTTATAAAAAACTTTATTAAAAATTTAATTTCGTTAAAGTTATAAATATCCTTTTTTATAATACCGTATTTTATAATAATAACCCGAATAAATTCGAATTATTTGCGAAATATTTCTAGATTTTCGTATAATATCCGTTAATAATTAATATTCCGATTTAAACGCGTTTAGAATTTTTTTTGCCGTTTAATAAATTTCGACGTTTAATTAATTTTAACGCGTATTGCGATACGTTAAATTAATAATAAATTCGTTATATTTTTAATATATTAAAACCGAATAAAAAACGTTTACGTATTTAAGTTAAAAATTCGTTCGGTAATAGATTTTTTTTTGGTTAGCGTTAATTTTTATAAATTAAACAAAATATCGGTTCGGGCGTATTAACCGTAATATCGGGTTTTTAAAGTAAATTCGGGGACTTTATAAAGAGAATATAATTTTTTAAAATTAAATTTCGGGTTTCGTTTTTTAGCCTAAATAGCCAGGTTTATTTTAAATTTTTTTATAAAACGTTTTATATTATTAGTATTAAATAATTATTATTAAAAGTTGAATAATAAATATATTGATAAAAGCGGCTTACGAGGTAGTTTAGCTTGCGAGGTAATGTAATACGTTAACTTTATATAAATAAATAAAATAAAATAAATAAACGGTTTTTTTAATATTTTATATTAATTTATATGTTATATTTTAATTTTTATTAAATATTATATTATGATTTTTAATTTAAAGTTACTTCTATTAATTAAATAAAAGATAAAATATAAAATATTAAGAATTAATATAATTTAAAAAATATTATATAAATTAAATTTATATTTCTATTAAACGATCTTTTTATATCGTTTTTAAATTATATAAATAATTAAATTAATAAATGCTTTATATAATATTTTCGAATACGGTAATTATTAATAATTTTTACGGTTGTAATAAATTATAGGTTTCGGTTACGAAAAACCTTATTCCGAAGTTAATTACTAGGTTTTCGTAAATACGTAATTTCTCGACTAATGTTAACTAGGAGGCTTATTTGCGCAATGCCGACAAGCTTCGACTCTGATAAACCTTATGCCCTTTAGTAATTTATAAGTATATATAAAAGTTTTTTAAATATATTTCTTAGTTTTTTAACTTATTCTTTTATTTATAAATTCGAATACCGTAATAAGATAATAAATTTACTTTATTAATTAATTATTAATTTAAATAATTAAAATAAACCCGTTAAACTTTAAGATAATTTTTAAGTTATATTAGTTATTTCGAGAATTCTTTAATTTAGGTTTTTTTCCTTTATTACTATTTATATATTTTACTAGCTTTTATTACTACTTTTATTATTTAAATTACCTTATTTATTATTCAGTCTTTATGATTTATTAGCGTTTTTAATTAATTTTTATCGTTATTTCTTTTTTATTACTGTTATATTTTTAATAGGTATAAATTGTTATTTAAGCTATTATATAAGTTACGCGTAAAAGAATTACGTTATAATTTATCGCTAAATTAAATAACGTAACGATATTATAAACGTTTTTTATTAAATCTTTATTTTTACGCTGAATACTTTTTAATTTTAAAATATTAATGAAATTCGAAAATGTTAATAAATAAATTATTTTTATTTAAAAAAGCTTTTCCTTAATAATTTTACGTATTAAAGGTATATGAAATTTATTTAATGCTTACGTAACGTTCCCTTAAAGGGGTCTTTTTTAAATAATAGCTATATAGAGAATTATTTATTCCTTTTTCTTAGGTTAGACAAGCTCCAAACTACTTTCTTATAGTATACGTAGTGTTCCTCTCACGCTGATCTCCCCTTAACATTGATATGAACCTCGTTTCTCTGGTGTGAAAGAAGGCGAGGGCTTGCTAGATCGCATCTGTTTAAGTTCTTTCAACCGAGCAGTCCGAGTGCATGAGATTGAACATGATAAGTACTGTTTCTCGACGGTTCTTTTAGCGCTCGACTTCAATCTGGCCCTCCAACCCCTTTTCCGGAAGTCCAACTGTCGCAAAAGCATCAGCAGTGGTCTTCCCTATTATATACTTTAGTATAGGAACGGCGGAAGCTTACGTGTCTAGACATATACTTTATGAGCAACCTCAGAGACACGGCGTATCGCGATTCCAACTCGCAGCCAGGTAAGCACGCCTTCCATGGCTTGAGGAAAAGAATGACCCCTGCCAGTATACTCCGTGGTCCCCATAAGCCCATGGTTGAATAACCACCTCGCCATGAGCTCTCTAGTAATACAAATAGTCATATGTACGAACATGTTATGAGGTCAGAACTTGCGTGGAACACAGATTATGTCAATATGCAGCGTGAATAAGCAACCTGCCTTCTGTAACATTGGCATTGGGATTCAGACCCGAGCTAGCCACTGGGGGTATATTTACATCAGAAAATGGCCAAAGATAACGCAGCGAAATAACCCAACACCTGCTCGACACAAGACTCTCAAAGGCAACGTCGCCCCTACTCGTCGTCCAGAAACCGACTAGCTATCTGACCAAAGACGGGAACCTCAAATCTGCAGGAAGGTCAGGTTCTCGCCTAATGCATGCCGCGGCTTTGAAGCTATGTATGTAGGATGCCTAAGCACTCACCTATCGAGCGTGTCGGCGTCCCTATAAGCCCTCATCGCCAACCAAACCATCAGACACAGATCGGCAATGAAGAGGACCCAGCTGAGGAAGGTGGAGCCGGAGAAGATGAGGTGCACGATGAATAATGCAGTGAAGAGGAGACTCGACTGCCACGCATGAAATCTGACGCACACCTCGGGTTAGCCGCGAATCTCGCCCGACGTGGCTCACCAGGAACATGGCCCGTAGCCTAGCTAGGCCATATACACGGCCCCCGGCTCGTCGATGAAGGACGAGAACAGAACTGACAGGGGCGACCCCGCTAGACGGCCGCAACTAACCACAGACTCACCTCACGAAATCGCTATTCCGCTCTAATATCAAAAGCAGAATGGCGCCGAGGGGCGGAAACGCGAGATAGGCGAGGCATGCCTCGTAGTCGAGCCGTATTCCGAGACTCGTATCGAACTCGCTGACGCCGTCGCGGTAGTAGCCGTAGCCGGCGCTCCCACCCTCGACGGCGGCAGCGGGTGCGGGAGAGTGATAGCCGCCGGGGGCGAGGCTGCTGGACTGCCACGAGCGCTGTGGCTGGGGATGCTGCAGGGGCGGTGGGGAGGCGATGCCGCGCTGCTGTTGGTGTTGGTAGTATTGGGCTGGCGAGTAGGGCCGGCGGTCGAGCGAGGCGCGCGGGGAGTTTGTGGCGGAAGGCGGCGAGAAGGGACGGCTGTGCTCCGGTGGGGAGGACTGGTAGGGCGCGAAATCCATCTCTGTCTTCGTTGTGTCTGTGTGCGTGCGAAGGAAATGTGGGTTGGTTTGGTGGTATATGGCCGGAGAGGATTGGGCTTCAGCAACTGAGAGTCCAACTACCTGTAGATGACGACAGACAGTAACTACAGGTAAGCGTCTCAGACGAATCGAAGTTGGCGCCGCTATCGTGCAGCTGTCATAAGGCGCATAGGCTGCGTGAATGAGGCGTAAGCTATGAGGTAATGGGGCAGTTTCAAGATACCCCCGAACCGATGCAACGGGAAGAGTTTGGCTGGGCCTGAGTCGGAGGTGTCGGGCGGATATTCTAGCGTCTCTCTGATTGGATTTAGCGATATGCAGGGACCCAGTCTAGCGCCTGTTTCCCCTGAACAGCACTCACTACATACAGTACCTATCCCTAGGTACCTACATGCGGTGCATGCATGGGATAGGTAAGAGGTACTTAAAGATACGTCATCCTTTGACTGCTGAACGAGTTATATTCCAATATGTATAACTTTGTCTGTTTCATAACACTTTTCTCGAGCTATATTAGTATGAAGTGGGTAGAAGGCTCCCGTCCCAGCCCATCAAGACGCCGCCATTACAGGTAACACAAATGGCCATGAAAGAATCACCAAATCCGAGAGCACAGCACACGACGGCATTCTGAAGGCTGACTGAGCTGATACATTCTCGCGAGGTAATCCATTTATACAAATTTTTATGGAGTAGGCGTTACACTTTCCCCACCCATCACGGGCTCTGCTCCGCCTCCTTCTTACCCCCGTTAGCCTCCTCGTCAAGCTGGGTCCTCCTGCCTTCCAACGCGAGCCATAGGCTTTTGCTCCCGCCCTCGAGTGCGGTCGTGAGACCGAGGCCGGCGCTCTGCAGCATGGCGACGAGCTGGGCCCGGAGGCCGTCGAGTCCGCCCTCGATGCTGCCAACCCAGTTGACGCCGTCGCGGTCGAACACCTTACCTTCTATCCGAGAACCGACGAGGATCAGCTTCTGCACGCCGCTCTGGAACGTGGGCTCGTAGTAGCTCGGGTTCTTCTTGCGCGTGGGCGCCGGGAACTGCGGCGGCGACGGCGCCAGCACTTTGATCACGGCCGCCAGGTGCGCCGGCGACACGGCCGGGAAGGTGACGGCGGCCACGGGCCCCACCATCAGTGGGCTTATCTGCGCGTAGACGGTCGCCGGGTCGTCCATGGGCGCCTTCTTGATCGTCTCGTACGCCGTGGCCGACAAATCATGCGTGTACGCGTTGGACCTGTCCGTCTGGGCGCCGGCGTCGAAGAACTCGGTGATCTTCAAAGCGACGTCGAATATACGTGTCCGCAGAACCTGCAGCTCTATTGCCGGGGAGATATCCACAGGGGTCTCGCCGTTGGGCCCGACGACGGGGGGTGAGACCTGAGCCAGGGCCGCTCGGAGTTCTCGCCGTATGGCTGCCCACTCTGGTGCCGTGAGGTTGTTGTGTTGGAAGAATAACATCAGCGGTGTCGATCGGAGAAGCGCCGTGTATGAGCGCAGGAGCTGTGATTTTCTTGTCTCTGGCCGTCGCGCACTCGGCGGCTGGGTTGGCGGAATGTAGTCGTCGGGTAACCTCAGGGATCCAAGGGGTATCTGAGGTATGGGGCCGGCACCGGACGCGGTGGCCGTCGCATAATCCCTGGGAGTTGAGCTTGCTGCACCTAAGGTGGAATTCTGAAGGATTCGTGGCTTCGCAGCAAGACTCTCGCTCTGCGACGTCGTTGTCTGTTTTATGGCTCTTCTGACGCTGGTTCGCGCCGCCGAGCCATTGATCCGCGGCGGCATGATGGCGTGATACTGAAACCCTTCTCACCCAGGTACGGCCTATTCCGACGAATATTGAGCCCGTTGCGTCGCGGGCTTCCCCCCAATTTCAATAGAACTGGCGACAGCTTTGCAGCTTGATAGTGTGAAATTTACTGCTATGAAGGCCCGTGCACTATACATGGGACATGACGAAACGGGGACGGCCGGGGTAATGGTACCAGCACTCTTTATCCGCTATCTAGAGCTACATATGTATGTGGCTAGAGATAAGATTCTGCTGCTGGCCACCGCCCCAATTGTAAGTAAGTACCCTGACAACCCCTGTGACGGGTGCCCCTCCATGCTTATCTATGATTGCTAGGCTCAGTAAGCGCTGCGATGGCGGGGCATTGGGACCGCTGGAGTTTCTGGTTCATACTTACAAAACAAGAGTTATTACGAATGGAACGGTATCGTCCCGGCAGATGAATAACCCATAACCTTGGAACTCGTCCTTCCAACGTCAGGTAGCGCCAATGCGCCCATATGCCAGCTTATAGACGCATCTCTAACTTAATATAAGCCTTCCTCAATATCCCCCACCAATTGGCCGATCCCGTGTGAAACCCCATCCGTCCAATGTCTCACCAACGGCCGAACTCGATAGCTCTCCAGGGTGACAGCACAGTCCTTGTCGACATCCGGCCCCTGCTACAGCGCCTCTGGCCCGACCCGGCCAAGGAGAACGTGACGGCGCAGGAGATCGCGCAGGCAATCGCCCTCATCTTCTCCAACGAGCTGAGCCCCGTGCAGACCGGCTCGCTGCTCACGGCCCTCCACTTCACTGGATGGGACCGCCGCGCCGACGTCCTGGCCGAGGCCTCGGCCGCGATGCGCCGCGCCGCCGCCGGAATCGACTTCGAGAGTTTGAAGGCCGTCGTGGCGCAAAGGGGACGCGCCGAAGGGAAGTACAACGGCGGGTTGGTGAGTTCTCCGAGCTGGCTCCCCTCACGCCGGTCGCATGTCGCATCATGCAATACGAAACCTCAAGAGCTCCTCTTGACATCCGCTGACTCGATTTTGCTACACATTTCCAGTGCGACATCGTAGGGACAGGAGGCGACTCCCACAACACGTTCAACATCTCGACGACGTCCTCGATTCTCGCCTCGTCGTTCCTGCTGCTCGCGAAGCACGGGAACCGCGCCTCGACGTCCAAGTCCGGGTCGGCGGACCTGCTGATGTCGGTGCAGCCGCAGCCGGCGCAGCTGCCTCGTGTCAAGCCTTCTACGATCGCGGACGTCTACGCGCGCACTAACTACGCCTTTCTCTTCGCGCCCGTGTTCCACCCAGGGATGCAGTACGTGGCGCCGATCCGGCGCGAACTGGGCTGGCGCACCATCTTCAACCTGCTGGGCCCGCTGAGTAACCCGGTCGACGACGCCCTCGAGGCGCGCATGCTGGGCGTGGCGCGCGACGACCTGGGCCCCGTCTTCGCCGAGGCCCTGCGCATGTCGGGCGCACGCAAGGGGCTCGTGGTGTGCGGCCGGGAGCAGCTCGACGAGATCTCGTGCGCGGGGCCGACGCTGTGCTGGCAGCTCGCCGAGGAGGAGGACCCGTCCTCTCCAGACAACAAGAAGATCACGATCCAACACTTCGAGCTGACGCCCGCCGACTTCGGGCTCTCGGCGCACCCCCTGTCCACCGTCTCCCCGGGGAAGGAGCCGCGCGAGAATGCCGAGATCCTACGCCGCATCCTGCGGGGCGAGCTGCCACCCGACGACCCGATCCTCGAGTTCGTGCTCATGAACACAGCGGCACTGTTCGTTGTGTCGGGCATCTGCGAGGCCGAGACCAGCAGCATGGGGTCCGGCGATAACGGGCAAGTCGTCAAGGAGAGGGGGCCCGGCGGGCAGCGGTGGAAGGAGGGCGTCCGGAGGGCACGGTGGGCCATAGCCAGCGGCGAGGCCTGGAGGCAGTGGAGTGAGTTCGTGGATGTTACCAATGAGCTTCCTGCTTGAGGCTCTATATACTCTACTCGGTAAGGCTAAGGGAGTTGATGTTGGCAGCGAGCGATGTCTGTCTGGGTCCACGGGCTTTATTATGGGTCATGGGTGCATCGGAGAGGTATGTGGATAGGTAGCGACAACTACGGACATGGGGATAAGGGTTATGATTTATCGGAAAGGGGAAAAGAGACCAGGACAGACTTGGCCAAGGAACGCGTGCTTTTCAGGGGATGGCCAAGATAGAAACGCTAAACACGCCAGCGAAGTGGCTCAAGGGAGAAGTCGGCACCACAGTTCTACGGACATGGCCGCAAGTGGCTCTGTAGCTAACATCTACATACGTGTAGGTGAGGCTATGGCATGAGAACTGTTCCAAAATTCTTGATGACTATGCTGACCCCGACAAAACTGCCTAAAGTCATGCTATACGTTGCTTTTCTTACTCCATAATGCTCCCTGTTCTTACGACTCCTAATCATGTCTCCCATGCCTAAGCCACTATTGAGTTGTGCTCAGTCGCCCTGACCACCCTTACCGCGTCCTCTACCACGTGAATAGCTCCCACGGCCCGGACCACCTCGACCTCGTCCACGGCCACGACCGTGACCCAGTCTGCTATTCGGTCTCTTTGATAGAGGTTCTCCCAAAGACACCGGCCCTCCCCTGGACGGCGGGGTTCCTGCCGTAGATGACGTGCCAACCTCTGCGGTTTCGATAAACGCTGCATCTGGTTCTCCTACTTCCTAACTCGGGAGTACGGCGCGGACCGAACCCTTGATGACGGGCTTACCGTCCAGGACACGCTCGCCGATCTTCGTGTCGGCCCCGCTGCCGACCTCGAGCCACCTTGCTAGCAGGTCGTTGCTCTCCTTGGGCTTGACGGAGTCGTCGCGGGTGCCGACCGTGATGTGCGGGACCTTGTTAACGCAGGTCCACTTTGCATCCTCGTCCAATATACGCACCACGATGGCCATGATGCGGTCGTCGAAGATAACGCGCTCGAGCTGTACGTCGCATTCATCGAGCTTACCGTCGGGCGACTGATCCGCGGCCTGAAGAGCCGTGTATCGCGCCCACAGCTCCGGGTTTTCCTTGGCCGCGGCGCGGTGCATCAGGGTGACGTGAAACAGGTTCTGCACGCGACGTGTGCATTGTAGCTGTCGATAGAAACGCTGTGTCTCTGGATCTGTGCCCTTAAAAGCGGCATCGAGAGCTGTCGTGATATCCTTAGCTGGCACAGAGATAGACATATACTCTAAGCCCTTTCTCTTGGGCACTGCTGAAGTCGACTGGCTGTTCTCGCTAATTTTCTTTTGCTTGTCCTTCTTACCGCCACGGTCGGGGATGGTGTGGCGGATGTTGGGCGTGTAATCCTCAATGGCGGCCTTGACGGCCTCGTCCATATCCTTGGCGCTCGGGAGTTGGGCAATCAGCGAGGGATACGCCTTGTGTAGCTCGTTAACCACGGTTTCTAGGTTAGCTCGACTATCTTGGGTGGCCTCTAAGTCGACAATCAGGTCGAACGCATCGTCAGGCGCGCGCTCCGGATCGCACGGCTGGAATCGGCGTATGAAGTTCTCCATGATCCCTATAACCTTGGATTCGTCCGTCTGAGCTTGGATGGTCTGGTGGTTGTCGCCGCGTTTCAAAACGCGCTCCCGTGTCACCCTTCGAACCTCGTCGATATCACCGTGCGCGAAGTTCAGAGCCACCACCCGAATATCCTTGTGTTGTGTTTTTAGATCCGTAATGATCTGCTCCCGCTCTCTGCGCTCAGAGTTGTTGCGATCCGAAATGACAACGGGGTGCTCCGATAACTTGCCCACGACTTGCGAGACCATTTGCTTAGGACGCTGCTTACCCTGTATGTTGTCATTCTGCACCAGACCCCAGCCGAAGAGATGCGTCAGCGCGAGTCCGACAGTCGTCTTCCCACAGCCGATGGTAGCGATGGGCACAAGCACAACATCTCGGGTGATGGATTGACCACCACCGCCGAACTCATTCTCAAGGTTGGCGGCTTCGGAACCCTTCATCTGTTTGTATGCGAGGAAGTCGTCGCGCAGGGAGATGATGCCGTGATTTTGATTGTATAGCTTGCCGAGTTTTGGGTCGGCAAGGAGTCTCTTGCGGGCGTACTGCAGATACTCCTCGGTGATCTTAATATGCTTCTTGTACTTCGGAGGCTTGCCGGCTATAATGGCTTTGGTACACTCGCGCCATTGACGGTACATCAGGTATGGCTCTTCAAACTTGTACTTGAAGAACCAGTCCACGAAAGGCACTCGTGCCGGATCAGGAGACATCCTGCATCGGATGACAAATCCCTCGACATCTCGACCTTCATGGGCGCCCGTCTCAGCAACTCCCTCAAGAAATGACTTGACAGTGTTGACATCGTCAAATACTTGGAGTCCGACCTTGCGAAAGCCCCATTCGTCGGCGAACTTCTGGACTTGGTCGCTAGGATAGGTCATGAACTCGGGAATGTTGACATTGATGCCATGGAGATAGAGGCCAGCCTTCTCTGGACCGTAGGCCAGAATGTGCTCCTCAAAAGAGTCATCACAGAGCTCGGCCACAGCCGTGACGTTCCGCTGTCTCAGCTCTCTAGCGAGGTCTTCCCTGGTCTTGCCAATGTTGGCCAGCTGTGAGTCAACCCATCTCTCTCCAGCGCTAGCATGGCTGACCTCAACATCACTACGGTCCCCAGTCGAATGCTTGCTGCACACGAGGAGAGTGCCATCTTCCAAACCACTAATGAAGATAATGCACCCGTTTTCCTTTAACGTCAGTTCGTATGGACCTTGGGTATTCTTGAGAATGTTGCTCCATTTTGTCTCGGACACCTCGTCGACGTTGAAGAACTTGTCGTAACCCCGGACTACAATCTCTGGTTCATTGCGGCGGTTCCTTGTGGTGAATAGACCCCGAGCATAGGTAGGAATATTTGGCTTCTTGTAATCCCAATCATTAAATTTCCAAGAGTCCACAGTGACGCCATCGGGCGACCCTTTTACGGGGAAGGTGGACTTCCTGGCCCTGAAGCCTTTACCAGTCTTGGACGTCCCATCGCTGAGGCCTCTGACGAGGTTGGCGACCTCCTGTACGTCCTGGCTGCAGTAAGGTACCTTGGAAGAAGCCATGACGAGTTGCTGTGTGTTCGCCGTAGATGATAGGTGAGATGGAATGCAGGAGGAATGGAAACCTGAACCCGATTATGGGCCGAAGGGGGTTGCTGACTCTGGGACGGAAGGTCTTTTTAAGAGTGAAGCGAGGTATGTTGATGAGGGAGGATATTGAATAGGTACTTAAAGAAAGAGAAGAAGAAGAAGAGTACGGAGAGAATATGGGTAATAACAGCCTCAACGGACTGGTCGTAGCTACCTCGAGTTGGTGATGTACAAAGCTGTGTATCGCTGATATCCGCCTTGTTCTGAGCATCCAAGTCGTGCCTCCTTCTCGCATCCTACCCGGGCAAGTGCCAGGTATGTACGGAGTGACCTGATCTGGAGACTGTCCTTTTTGACTCTTCTAGCTTAATGTTTGCCCAAGCGAAGCACAGCAGTATGTAGGTCGCCAGGAGAATGAATAAGTTCCCCCCGTTTCTTCCTCGGCGTGAGTCACTGGGTCTTACCGTTGCTATCAACCAGGCCCTATGGGGCCTAAGACGCTCCGATATAGGTATCGGCCGCGTCTGAATCTCAGGCCGAAATAGAAGATAGGAAGAGCTCACTTATTAGTTTAGACCGATATTTAAGATGTCCGTATAGAGGCACGGAGTGAGCAGATCAAGCATGGAGGGGTAACACCGAAACCTCGCGGAAAACTCGACAAGTGAAGTCACAATCCAGCTATCGATTATTACACCATAACAGATCAGATCCATGGTATCGCAAAGGGTGTAGCCTAAAGGTACCGGCCAATTAGCCACTAAAAGTTGATTCAGCAGGGCTGTAACCTATTAAACCCGCTGAGAATGGAAGGCGGTAAAGAAATTGTATGTACTTTCATGGGCATCGCATCACATCGCAAATTTCCGAATGGCCCCCCTGTACGAAATACTCGAGTACTCACTGGGTCTGCCTATTAACTCCAGTATTGATGCGTCACGCCGAACGAATTCCAGAGAAGACCAGACCGAATATTGCCTGAGGCAGTCAAAAGGATATTTATTTCCAAATTCTCAACACCACGCTTCATAATGCCCGCGAATCCTTTCCTCCTCGCCGCCGACAACCCCACTGCGCTGCTATCCCTCCTCCGCGAGAGTCCGTCGCTGGCGTCTGGCCAAGATGATCATGGGTACTCCTTAGTCCACGCCGCTGCAAGCTATAACCATCTCGATCTCTTGAGGACGCTGATACGCGAATACCACGTCGACGTCAATCTGCGCGATGAGGACGAAGAGACCGCTCTTTTCGTCGTCGAGACCGTCGATGCCGCCAAGGTCCTCGTCGAGGAACTAGGAGCTGATTTGACCGTTAAGGGTTCCGAAGGTCACACTGCGTACGAGAAGATCGCAGAAGAGGGCGATCATCCCGATGTTGCCGAGTATTTAAGAATCCAGGCGGCCGCTCGATCGCGGGGTCAGCCCAACGGAGCTCAAAGCAATGGGGTAGCAGCAGAGAACAGCAGCACCCTACCTCCCGTGCCCGATGGACTAAGAGTTTCCATGACCACCATGGCCTCCGCCGAGGAGGAGACCGCAGAGCTCGATTCCGAGTTTCGAAGACGGATAGAACAGTTGGCCGAGCGCGAAGATCTCCACACGGAGGCGGGACAAGCCGAGCTGCGACAGCTGGTCCAAGACGCTATAGCCGGCGGCAACCTCGCGGATCGCAATGTTCGTCCAAGACAAGCCTGAGCGCATGAGTATCATCCGGATAGGCTTTCGAATACCCTACGCATGGCCTTTGATATCCCATAGAAAGTACTCTCCCGGTGAATCAGGGGGTCTGAGGACAGTACACTCAGTGCAGTCGCCAACGATTATCTTTGCGGACGTTGTCGCGCTCAGCGAAAACCACGATTTGGATGGTAGGGCGAGAATGATATCCGCCAGAAGCTGTCGAGTCCAGGTTGATGGAATGAAGCCCTCCCAGCTTACTTTGCACAGTCTGCCTTCAATAACATCTTCTGCACCACCCGGGACTGCGTAGGTGGAGAGGTATGGGTCAATTTTGTCACTCGCCAGGATTCTTGGGCTTCGTAGGCGGATCAACGACAGCCATTCGTAGACATCGGTGGCGTATTCGTCCAGCTCCAGCCTATTACTTCGTTCGAGGACAGTTGGTGGAGGCGTCAAAGGAGGAATAGCCACAGCGAGGTCTTCGTCAAAACCGGGAACCGAAGTATACCTTACCGGATAGTGCTTCGCTAGCGGATCGGGGCTGGGGTCTGTGAAAGGGATCAGTAGGCGGACGTGGCAGCGTTGACGCGTGTCTTACTCGTAGCTAGATTGCAGAAAAGCCAGGTTGTTGGCTTGTTTAACACGTTCTTGCAGGCATAGGCCAGCCTATCGAACCCCTTCTTGCCGTGCAACATTGATGGACTTCTGAGATCAAACTCCACGACTGGAGAGAAATTAGGTTGGGCTTTCTGTGAACGTGATATGATTGATAACATACCCCATCGTGGCCCGAGCCCACGTTGACCCTTTACGCCATAGGGCTTTCCGACAAGGCCCGCTCGTTCGTAAGTCTCCTTATCTAGATACATGGTAAGAAGGCCTAATATGAGGTTAGTCACTACTTACTAGAGATGCAATAGGGAAATATCACCATCTTTCAAAGAGAACACATTCTCAGCATCGATTCTCCCTTCAGAAAGCATGATGATGTTCCCTATTATCCACGTAATTAGTGGTAAGGCGATAACCAAGGAGTGTCAGTCGGGGACAGCCCGGCTTACCTATTTTGATGTACTCGGTGAAGAAATCACCTTCGAGAATTTGGCCCAGTGCCATGATGACTCGGGAGTAAGTCGGGGTCAGACGAGATTCGCGCGCAATCTTATCCTTGACGACCTGCACCAAGTCCTGTGGCAGAATCAAATCTACCTATATCTTGTAAGCTGCACGGCATGGATACCCGGAAAGTAGGGCATATTACTTCATGGACGAAGTCGCGCGCCAGCAATGCGCTCCAGGGTTTGCCTTTTACGGGGAGCTGCTTAGGGTCGGGATGCCCCATCGTGCCGTAGGTGACGAAGCATTTTGGTGATTGGTATATGCTCGGCTTCGGGAATGAGAGCATCTTGTTCTGTTGGCATGCTTGGGCCCGATTGGGCGGCTGTATGAGTATCGCAAAATTGAGTCGCTTCAACGCATGAAGATCCAGGAAACAAAGCTACAGTCACGCCGAGGCGCGATAATAAGAGTGCCAGCTCGATTGAAATCTAAACTCCCTTATTGCATTACGGACCCCCTGCGCAAAGCGGAATAGTCGCTTTATAGGGGCCCTTGCAACAACCGATAATTGCGCCATCCCAGGCACTCGGCCATTTTTCGATGCATTCACCCCCCCTGCATATTCTCAAAAAAGCTGGCGGTGTTTCAGTAGTTTATCGCAAACAACCAGCGGTTCCTTCAATGAGTCAAGTCACGAACGCGATTGAGTATCGGAGTTGGATCAAATGGCATTCTCTATATCGAATTTTAACGTCACACACACATTCTGTTATTCAGGGGTTCGTATTCCCCAGTATCTGAAAGTTTATTCAGGGGCTAGACCTTCGTGCTGTCTGAGGGGTCAATATCGAGATGGAATATCTAATTCGCTTCACCCAATGGCACGAAACATTTCGCCTAGCCGAAACCCAGGCGCTAGCCACCTACCTCAATATCGAGCTAAAGATAATATCCTATAGCGATGAGGTGAGCTTGCGCTTCACACTTTGTTGTGTGCAATTGTGCTCACGGTGTCTAGTCACCCTATTGCCTTGTGCAGCTGCCCTCCGAGGAGGATGCGAGAGCCCTCATGAAGCGCTCGATTCTAGCGCAGAGTATCCATGAGCACTGGGCCACAGGCAACACATGGGACGAACTCCATATTGCCATCAAGCGTGACACTGCTCAATGGTGGCCGCGATACAAGCAATCGTCATTCAAGATCAACTTTGACACGTACCAAGGGTCGCGGTCTTCGAGCAAGAGGAAGGAGCTCATAGACTCTTTGGCCTACCTGCCTTTCGACGGGCAAATCCTGATGTCCTCGCCCGAGCAGGAGTTCACCGTCTTCGAGGAGTGGGAGTGGGACTCCGTGCCCAAGAACATACTGAACCCGCTGAAAGTCCACTTCGGCCGCTTGATATCCCATAGCGTACGGGACCTGATAAATATCTTTGACCTCAAGAAGCGGACGTACATCAGCACGACCTCCATGGACTCCGAGCTTACCTTGGTGACGGCGAATATAGCTCTTGCCGGCCCGGGCAAGATCTTCTACGACCCCTTTGTCGGGACGGGCAGTTTCCCCATCGCATGCGCGCAGTTTGGGGCCCTCGGCTTTGGAAGTGACATCGATGGCCGTAACGTGCGAGGCGAAGGGGGCAAGAAAAGCCTGAAGGGGAATTTCCAACAATACGGCCTGGAAAAGCAGATCGGCGATATATTCGTCTGCGACTTGACAAACAGTCCCGTACGGAGGGCCAGGATTCTGGACGGTATCGTCTGCGACCCGCCGTACGGTGTCCGAGAAAAGCTGAGGGTCTTAGGCTGCAAAGACGTGGAAAAGTTCGCAAATCTCGTCGAGAAGGGAAAGCGGACGTACAAGTAAGCTGAGACGAGTTTACGACTCCTATGGGGACGGAGCTGACCAAATTCGCAGGAACCCCGACTTCGTACCTCCTAAGAAACCTTACAGCTTCATGGCTATGTTGGGCGACATCCTCAACTTTGCCTCGGACACGCTTGTGGACAATGGGCGGTTGTCGTTCTGGATGCCGACTGCAAACGACGAGGAATTGGAGATTGCAGTGCCTACCCACCCGTGTCTGGAAATCGTCGTCGTCTGCACACAGACCTTCAATAAGTGTAAGAATACCCATGTGACTCTGCTTGTATGGACTATAAATGACGATCTGCTAGGGTCGAGGAGACTTATCACATACCGTCGTCTACCGGACTCGCAGATTGAAATGTCCGCGGTCGCACTTAAAAAGGAGCAGGAGAAAGTCAATGGCCATACAGCCGATGACCTGAACGCCTTTCGCCGTGCATATTTCAGTGGCTTCAAAACAGAGTCGCCGGCGCCGGACGCCACTCGAAAATGATTGCATGCCCCCCAGACTACATCCATTTACTGTCTAGCTGCCTGTATAAAGGGGAAGCAATGGCCGCTATGACCTACGTGATGTAAACACGGTACGAGACTCCGGTTATCACGTCTAGATGGGTCTCATATACTCCGGCAAATTCCCCATATCGAAGTTACAATGCGCCGTCTTGTCCCGAAACTCGCGCTTGTCTCCTTAACCCCCTATTGTTCTCGTTGGCATCGACCACTGCGCTTCTCAGCGACTGGGAAGCTATGATCGGATAATTGCCAGCTGGCTATCTATCTAGATCGATAGCCCTCGTCCACGACCTTTATCTTGATCGCCCATATCCATCATAATGGCGCGGCCCAAGCCGTCATAAGCATACCTCGCCGAAGCACCCGCATGCACCATCCTTGCCAGATCCTTTGCGGTACGAAAGACGCCGGGAGCCCCCATGCAGTTCGCCTTCCGCGTTCCTCCCGTATCTTTGAAAAGGGGCGTAGCATCGAGACCCCAGAGTGTGGGAAGGGACATTAGTTCATCTACAGTGCAGGTTAAGGGGTCCCGCGTCTCCTAAGACCAATATCCCAGTTCACTGACGCAGGACCTAAAGTTTCGCTGCTACACATTTGCCTTTCTGCTGTAGCGACGCCAGCCGTATCGTGCGTGTCAAAATCTTAAAACACCGCACGACACCGCACGGAAGCTTAACTTCGTAAGCGAGGAGCAAGCTGCATAGTTGAGCCAAATAGTGAAAACCAATAGCGCTGTTAGGAATCGAACCTAACTCACCATTGGGTCCACCTGTAACTTGCATATCCGATGTTTGAACCACGGTAACCACGCGATATGGTCAAGCCGTATCAAATTGGAGATGTAAGCTTGCACCAGGGTTTAGAGATTCTGGAAAGGATGGAAGACTTACACGAAATCAGCAACGCGGGTGTAGTAAGCATTGCAGCCAACCCACAGTCCATATCTAGATAGCATCGCCTGGGATGAGGTCGACCTGGATTGGGCAGTGTCGCCTTATGAGCTTAGGTCTTCAACTCATCAGCAACCCCAGATTCCAGTTATATGTCATCTTGTTTATGCCCAATCGTTAGCAGCTTTGTCATGGGCCTCACGCAACGGAGCATACGTTGTCTGAGCTCTGTAATTCGACGTATTCTCCCGAACCGACAACGAAGACAATACTCCAGTTATAGCCAATACCAAGACCTCAAAAGCTGTAGCCAATCAGATGGTTTCCCCGTCTCGGTATCTATATTAGGTGGTGAGAAATACTAGTACGATATAGTTACTTAAGCTATGTACCTCGGTAGATATCTCGTACTACCACAACTTCAAAGGCTTTACACGAGAGACTCTTGTAGTATAGCAGCAGTCTCGACATCTACAACGTACTTAAATCGAAGTGTAGAACACCGCTTCTTGCGAATTGAAGTACTGCTTGGGGTGGGGATTAGTCCGCTGGTTGAATCCGTCGATCAACGTCACCCTTGGGCATCCCATTCGCCCTTAATTACACTCTTCTTGTTACCAAGGCTGCCAAGTACTTTCTATTCGATCCGTGATCGGATTCGCCGTATGCTGTACGTCCTAGGCTACGTACGTTTATTCTTGCACGTATACACACGGCCTGGTAACTAATCGCATACTGCGCAGGCTAGACAAGACATGGCCAACTGTCAGTCCACCCCATCTATCATCATACAACTCAATAACAGATGATACCGCGCCAACCCCGGAATCCTCTGAGACCCCCTTGACTAATAGACCCTGTTTTTCGGCTCCCGATCCCCATTCCATCGCCGCCGCCCTGCCCGCTCTCCATACCAGGCCAAGACTATTGTTTCCATAACTCCCCATTCGGGTGCCACTGCCTGTCTCGTGCCGTCCATCTCATTTATGTAATTAGTAGCCCTCTCTATTTGTAGTACAGGCTCAGGTTCGTACGAAGTCATTAACTCAACTGAGATATCTAACTTTAACCTCGTTACCATAGATACGGATCTATACTGTACATACATACTGCATCCAGCCTACCTACAACCAGTTTACATACATAGTGCATACATACTACATACGTCCCCATAGTAGTATTCAATTTTGACTTTCGACGACATCACGGTAGGTCATTTTCCAGTAAGATCCTCCTTATTCATCTTCAGTTCTTTGTAGTCTGCATAGGGATCTATGATTGCTCTTTACCATTATTGGTAACCCACTTTATACCTCAGCTCTGTTCCTGTCTTTCTTCAGCTCTCCCCGCCCGTCTGCCAGGTTTCCTGGTCACGCGCAAACCATCCATTCGCGTCACGGAAACTCCCACCGCAGCCCAAATAAGCCGAACCCGTCTTGCGATCCGGACCGCCGACTCGGGTCCCAATCGTAGCGCAGTGTATTTCATAACTCAACCATGCCGACTCCCTCCAACAATCCGCCCCCTGAACTCCCGCCCCGATCCCACAGCTCGACATGCCCAGAGGAACCCCGATCCTGGCGCCCCAACGAACAAGAGAGGCCCAACACGGTGGCCATAAGCGTCCATCGCGAGACCGAATCCGCATCGCCTGATCCCGAACCCGTCAGCGACCCCTCGCCCTCCGATGGCATGATCGAGGAGGATGCGACCACGGCGACGATGGAATCGCGCTCCAACACGGAATCGCCGCGGCCCGATTCGAGAGACGGCGACGGCGCGACCCCGGTGTCCACGGCCGGCACCGTGGAGACCGAGACCGACGATGCGCGATCACGCCACAAGCCGATGGAAGTCGAGGAGGGTATAGCAGCCAGGGGTGACGCGGATGCGTCATCGGCACCACGATCGCAGCAGCAACAGCGACGGCGACACAACGTAAGAAGCACGGGATACGACATGCCGTCCCACAACGACAAGCCCGGGGACGGGTTAATACAAGCGGGGTTTTGGGGCGATAACTATGCCCCCCCGATGGGATACCAGTACTCCAATGTCAGAGTATGTCGAGCGACGAAACACCCCTGCCGACACACTACGAGACCGGGAGGTTCATGGCTAACAATTGTGATCAAGATATTACCGACCTCGCCGTCGTCGTTCCTGCGGCCGGGCAGCAGGTTCCACGGAACGCAGCAGTCGGAGCGCCAGGTCTACGATGTGCAGGTGGAGATCAAATATGTCGACTTCCGAGAGTCGTTCCTTTGCGGGTACCTGAAGATACAAGGTCAGCCTCTCCTGTGATTTATTGCCTTTGCCTGACTCTCATTTTCATCTCCTTATGACCAAACGCCAGTCACACCCTTTCTTCTTCGTCGTGCTGACTTGGGAACGGTACCAAAACAGGCCTGACAGAGGACAACCCGACACTGACAACGTACTTCGAGGGCGAGATCATCGGCAGCAAGTACGGCTTCCTGACGCAGCACCCGAGCTGGGGCGCGACCGAGAAGATCGACCTCAACCACTGGAGCAAGTTCACGGCATTCAGGCAGTACAAGCCGGCGCTGCGGGCGGCCATCTCCTCTGGCAGCAGTAGGTCGGGCGTTGGGGCGACGTCGCCGCCGCCAGGGACGACAAACGTCGGGGCAGGAGCAGGCCCCATGGTGGGCAATGTGGCGCAGCGCGAGAACATCTTCATGCGGTGGAAGGAGCACTTCCTGGTGCCGGACCACAGGGTGCGCACGATCAACGGCGCCAGCTTCGAGGGCTTCTACTACATCTGCTTCAACCAGAAGAAGGGCGAGGTCCACGGGATCTACTTCCACTCCAAGAGCGAGAAGTACG
>QJNZ01000611.1:0-58499 GCA_004155055.1 Monosporascus sp. CRB-8-3
GTATTTTTGCATACAAAATGTATGGGAGTATACATACTAGCTGTTTAGGGAATCTTGCGGGGCGGTGGAGGTAACTAACTGAAAATACCCCTGCGACCTGTACTGAATACTGTAGTATGAAGTAGTGGCAACAAAACTAACACGAGCGGACTTACAGCATCTTAGGCCCGTCTTGAATTTATAGCCTACACATACAGTATCAAGGGGTATTTTCCGTTTGTCGCCTCCACAGGCCCAGTCGTTGCCATGAGTGGTTAACATGTAGACTCCCACAGAAATTGTATGGGATGTCCATAAATCACTCGCTTCCAGATCGACTTTTAGTAGTTCCCGATAGTGTTAAGCATGACGGAACCATTGGATTTATGTCTATTCGCATATAAATTCGTATGTGAGCTTACGTCGACGCACAGTGAACCTGGTGGTGGGAACTGACAGAAAATGCCCCTGCACACTGTATACCCCTCCAAAATTCTACAACACTAGCCTAGCGATCGGCGATCGGCATCATTCATACTTACAACTGTCATTAAACATAACGAGGGGAATCACACACATATTACTAGCTGCTACACTACCTAAATACCTTCACTCCAACGGATGTCATCAATCAGCCATGGTCGCGTGGGCTTGCTCCGGCCTGCATGGCTCTGTCAGGAACAGGCAGGCACCCTGGAGCTGCCCCCGACACTCATCAACGATCCGCCTGCCGGATTTGGTGCTGCTAATTAAAAATATCTGAGACGAACCTCGGAAGTGCGGCTTGGCCGCTTTGGGCATGGATGGCATGCGGATCCCCTGAAACACCCCCCAAAAAAGACAATTGAGCGGCTTCCCGAGTCGGGTTTTGTGCATCCCAGAAATCTGCGGTGGGGTGGGTGTCGATATGCTGTTCTCGGTTTCACCATGAGGGAGGCCCAAATTATCAACCAGTACGAAGTATAATAAAACAATTCATACCGATTATCGCGAGAAGTCCCCGATAAGGAAACGTATAAATCGTTTCTACTCCCCGTTTACGACGAAACGGTTGGTGCTTATGAGCGTTCGTATGATTCGTATGCGTATGGCATAGATACCGCCTTAGAAAAGTACCGGACTCTCCCCAATCACGGCCTTTTTAACCATCTCGCCTCCATACCGTTTCGAGCTCCTAAGGCATAGGGCGTCTGATTATGTTGTTGATATTATCCTTACAACCTCCCGGAGTACTGGATCCAACCAGGACGTATGTCTTGCATAACGATATACTACGTTGTTAACGTTTAAACGACGCCGTAAGCTGACAGGGCCTACTGATAGGTCCGAAACCTGCGGCTAATCAAGTCATCCTATTCGATGCCGGTGGCGCCCCTCGCTGGGACTCGCGTCTAACAACGCTTGATGTCGCCTTCGGCGCTGCAGCTTAGTACCTATCTCAGCAACGCTTGTCCGAATAGACGCGACTCAGTTGCTTCCAAGCGAACATCAACTCTTTCATATGCATACTTGCTCCCTGAAAAGTCTCCCATTGAGATGGATCCACAGTGATTGGTGTGGACATTGCTTTGGCCTAGGAGTTACAGGTGGAGCCATATGGTGAGTTAGGTTCGATTCCTAACAGCGCTATTGGTTTTCGCTACTTGGCTCAACTCTAGGTACCCGCGTTTTGCGCCTTTAGGTCTCCCGGTTTGGGGGCAAAATGCTGGCCAGTGGAGTTTATCTGCTTCAATCGTACTATTCTTCTCGATGTCGTCTCGAGGCTGAACCTATCTCGAGCCCACCAGGCAAATGCTTGTCCATATTGCCGACTCGTCAAATGCGACTAGATGGTGCTGCTGGTGGTGGTGGGTGGTGGCGTTGCTGTAGTTGACCTGTCCCCCCCCTAAGCAAGTAAGTACCTTGCACAGTATCCTCCAAGTGATTACTATCAGCACCCTGCATGCGTTCTTGCAGCATGCAAGCCACACTGCAAGCAAGCGGCGCTTAATAAAAATTTGGTCAAACGGAACTGCTCAATTCGACCCAAGCGCCGTTCCTCTCTCCTTGCGCGGCTTTCGATCTGCAGGCGGATCTCCCCCTGAGCAGTACGTGGCTCCAATTGAACCGGAACCCATCCATCCATCCCTATCCCGCGATATGACTCGCCTGTATCCTGTCCCGAGCAGTGGGACCTCCTCTGCGCTTGACAACAGCCGTAGCGGCATGGCGAGCAGCTGGGGAGGAGCTATCTATACCAGGATTACCTACCGCAGTAAGTAGTAATCACTCGGACCCTTACTTAGTACAGGCTGCGGGATCTAGAGTAGCATCTCCGCAGAGTGCCGCTTCCCGGTTATGGCTCCGCTACCGCCGAGCGCTTTGTCGGCTCCCCCCTTGCCTGTCCGATGTTACCTTCGAGAGACTATTGAATCCTGCGCACCGTCGCACGGCATGGCAAACGAGTCAAGTCAGCGCGCAGTGCATGCCAACCACGTGACCCCGAGGCTGACGGGAATGACAACTCTGCTTCATATCTGAGTTGGGTACGAGTGTCCAATTACTGTCAATACCAACCAAGTCTGCACCATCCCATCAGAATCTTTCCCCGACTCATTTCCGCCTTCTAGTCTTAGGCCTCAAAGGGCTCCCGTCTAGTCCTTTGCCAGAGTTCTGTTGGGGGAAACGACTGTTTTATTATTTATGATGATCTACGGCATTCAATATTGGAACCTCGAAACCTCCCACCTATTTTGTTGGATGGTTAAACATCATGGCCCCTTGGGTCCAGGCCCTCTCAGATTCGAACACCAACCAACTCCTGAAGACCGGCTCACACCCGGCACTTTCTCAAGGTAGAGGCGCTTACTACATCGTCCATATGGGTTGTTATCAAAGGTATGTGAACTCAGAAGGGTGGTGTAGTCGGGCTCCCATGTGGCGCACTATAGAGACCGGCGGGTAATACTGACCAAGCTATATCCCCGCTACGCGAGGCGAGTGGAGTTGCGGAAGGAGGATCACGAGCGATTCGGATTCTTACTTCCGTAGTGGATCGCTCTATCAAGCCACCGTGGAATATCAGACCTGTTTATGCATCCATTAGTCCTTCCCTGCACAACCCCAAACAGCCCCGGTTTCGCGCCATTGGTGACGTTCTACCATAATGGCAGTGACGGTGCCATCGATTCGCGATCTCCTCATTTGGATTATATTTATGTATATCCGACCCGAGCTCTTACACCGATCGTAAGCGTTACTAGGAGCAGTCTATATTTACTTTTAGCGTCTCTGCCGTTCAACGATATCGTCGACGATAGTTGTGATATGTTCTAAGCAGAATGAAAAGTATGATTATATAAGCGGTTCACTGGGACTGAGGCCAAAGGCATTCCAGTCGCTTTTTATCTATTCCACCTTCTAGTACTGCCTGTATTCGTTGGTATTATAGATGTACCTTCTGCTGTAATTTGAAGATGCCGGATGATTACATTTGGCGCCCGGAGTATCGTCAGGGCTTGTCAGGCATTCACAGCAGAAAGAAGGAAGATCTAGGATACGGCTGACGTTCTATATACGACTTAAGGGCCTACGGAACAGTAGCGAACGGCCGATCTTCTGCTATGTGGCATTTAAGGGGGGATGCGGGACCTCGACTCTTCCGATCCGTGACCGGGCTTCTCCAGGGTGTTTCGTCCGGTTGTCCTCCCTACTTGCTCCGGTGTAAGTTTTAGTCTTGTGAGCCTTGGCTCGGACGTATGCGATAGTATAAGTACACAAGCGGCTTTCAGTATCTGTGTTGATGACATTTATTTAGGCTATTAATAGTGGTAACGCATTAAAAGTCACAACCTTTGAGGTGCTATATTCTATATCTCCTTCGAAACAAATTCTGTTCAACCATCTAATGATATTAAAATGGTTTTCTGGGTGTCCCAAGCTGCCAAAGTCGACACCATGTGGTTAAGACCCAGTGTGCGTTGATAAGAGCCCAAGGGGAAACTCTGTGACTACAACATTGACATTTTAGCACTTCCCAAGGATTAGGTCGAGTTCTGTCGTACCAATAGACAGCTCGGCTAAAGGATTGACCCTCAGAAGCCCTCTGGAAGAACCCCCCGTGGCACATAATGGATATTACGTGCCATTACGGTTCCTTGCCCAAGCACAGGGTTTTAGATCCTGGTCCAATAGACACTATATCGGCCGACACCTCCAGAACGTTGGAAGACGAGTCCTCTAGATGGCCCCAAACGCGTCCCTCTTTCATTTCCTTTGGTCTTTCTGCAGAGGTCCCTATACTTATACCAGCCCACCCCCCTCCCCCCAACCCCCACCTTTCTCGGCCGCCTCCCCTGCTCTTGAAATATGTTAGGGCTAGCTTCCTTGAGGCAAACATCCAATTGGGACATTTGCGAATTCCTCGGCCAGAGGTTCAAGGTACCAATCGTTGGCTAAGTTACGAATCCGCCCACAAGTTAGCCTCCTCGCAAGCGCGGATCAGCTTCGGCATGTTCATTCTGCTCCAGAACAGCTTGACATGTTCCATTAGTCTCTCGGGATGATACTTGGAGAGGGCAATGCCAAGCTCAGTGAACATTCCCATATGAGCACGCTCCAGACCAAGACCTTACTCAAGGAGGTCGATCAGCTCGTCGAAGTATCCCTCCCGCTCGTACTGCTTCACGAGGGCCTGCAGTTCTGAATAAGGGATATATGTTTCTCTTTGTAGGACTGCCTGGGGTTTAACTGCTCATTACATTACGTCATGTACGCATGAGTATGCTTCCAGAAAGTGCTGTAGATCAAAACGATTATATTCTCTGAGAGCCGTATTGTTGCCGCAAAATATGTGGAAATGCAGGCCCATCCAGTGATTTTCTTTTCAGAATTCTAATGTACGGGCAACTCTACGGCTAGGTGGTATACGAGAAGTCTTCGCCTGTGCGAAAGCTGCAGAGTCGAGTGAGGAGCATGCCATGAGGGAAGGAGGTCTAGGGGTCAAAACCACGCCTCATTGTCCCCAGCCTTCCCTAAGGAGTATCATCTCAGACTTATCATACCCGGCCGACCCAAATCCGTGTCTATCTACCTCTTGATAAAGGGGGCCTTCTCAAGCGCCTTGGTCTGGATATCCCACACGACCCGTCCCAACCTCACGAACCCCGTCCCGAACTCCTCGAGCACATCCTCAACCCTCGAGCCACTATTTCTCTCGCGGAGCGCGGCCACATACTCCTCATCGGACCCGAACGTCGCGACCCTCCACATGGCCTTCCACCGCGCGATGGCGGCCAGGGCCTCCGGCCCCCGGCTCTGCACGTCGGTCGCGACCATGTAGAAGGAGGACCGCTTAGCGTGGCCAATGCGCGGCTTGAAGGTCCGCACCGTCGCGAACCGGCTGAAACAGTATAGGAGAGAAAGCGTATCCCACGCCTCCAGCTTGTGCAGCAGCACCACCATGGTGCCGCCCGGCCACAGATGCTCGAGGCCGAGCGCCAGCTGCGTGTTCGTCAGCCGCCTTGCCTCTCGGGTCTCCCGGTACGTGGCCCGGGGGTGCGTGCGCAGGACCTGGCCGTCGCAGAGGACGAGGTCGAATAAGGCGTCCTGCTTGTCGGAGGAGTCGAACTGTCGCGAGAGGACGAAGTTGGCGGCGTCCGGGTGGTCGGCCGGGATGTTCGGCACGCCCATGTCCGCGGCGAGCATGGTGACGTCCATGAAATTCAGCGTCACGTTGGGGTTGTTCTCGGGCTGCAGCAGCATCTTGTGGCCGCCCTCGGAGATGGGGAGGCTGAAGGCCACGGCCTGGGCCTCCGGGTTCTGCTCCAGCGCCGTCTCGAGGAAGCCCCCCGGCGCCGCGCACATGTCGAGGATCCGCGGGGGCAGAGCAGCCCTGTCGAATTTGTATATGGGTTTCGTCGTCCTGACGATCCGGAATGCGCGCGTGTGGCGGTGCATCTCCTGGCCGATCTTCTTCATCAGCGTGTAGAAGTACAAGGCGGTGGCCTCGTCGGCCTTGTCGGCATTGCGGCGCTGATTTTCGAAGAACTTGTCGCCGTCTGGGTTCTCCCAACCCTGTGTCCAAGTTTTAGTGGTTTATATGACTTGATCGATAAGGAATGAGCATAGCTACCTTTTGCCGGATCTCGGCCAGCTTTCGAAACTCTGGGACTCTCTCTAGTAGGTACTGCTTGATGATCCGTGTCTCCTCATCGGGGGGTGATGGCGAGAGTGCGTTTGCTTTCTGGACATCAATCCCGGTTAACTCATTGCGAGTGCCGACCCCTGCCACAGTCTGCTGCATATCACTAAGGGAGGAGAGTGCCTCCATGATGTATTGGTATTAAGGTATTCAAGCGAATTAGAGCATCTATGAGAACAAGCTTCGTGGTGCACAAGATAAGGAGGAGTCTGATCAAAGAGCTTGATTCAGAGCACGGCTTTATGAGGAGCGCGAACATGGCGGATTTGACATGTTTACCAGGCAACCCTCCGAGATGGTGGTTGGCCTCCTGCGGCGACGCCTTGTCCGGTTCATTGGCTGTCGAGTCCGACCGCGGGTGGGTACAGTAGGAGAGCCTGATTGCGAATAGGGTGGTGGTATGCCGTTTGTCGATTCCTATTATAATGATACGTCAGAAATGCGACCTTGCCACGGCTCGGCTCGGTGGGAGTCAGGACATTCGTTCGAATATTTGGCAGCGACAGCCAGATCGGCAGCATACTTGCGGATATTCATGGCGGTTGGGATACTACTGAGGTATGTCCCATCTCAACCCGACGAGGCTGTACATCTTTACTGGCGTATGGAGACAGGTAGATCAGACTACAGAGCTTCACTTACGCTAAAGGACCATGTTAGAGCTCATGAGGAATTGGAATGGTAATGCTGCCCAAATCTATTGACAAAAGTCGACGACTACTGAAGCGAGAAGCCCGTTGGATGCCACAGACCAAAAGGACATGTCTAGACTCTATCTCAGTCCTGCGTGTCTGCAAGCTAAGTTCTCGTTCAATAATCTTCATATAAGTCCTGCTTGCACTTCGAAGGTGACATACGAATCTGCTATCCAAATCTTATGTTGAGCCTTAGACTGAAGAGCGAGGAAGTCTTAATGGATATCACATTGCGGACGGAGACTCCCTGAATGCCCAGTGCCGTAATAGAGTGCCCGTAGATGCGAGGGCCCAGGGTCGAACCAACTACACAAGATTGGATAAATAATATACAGCTCGTTCGTAGAATGGTTCTCTCGGAGATAAAAGGAATAAAGGAAAAGTCCACGCCCCCTGTTTGAGCGACAGGCTGGGCTGTTCCCAAAAGGGGCAGCGCAGTAGATGCATAATCTTTGTATAAGTCACTCTAAGCGGGATATGCGTCTGACGAGGACTACCCCACCTATCGATTGGTGTGGCCATGGCGGGGCAGTTCAAACGTTCTGAAGTTTTCAAGTCTTACATTCATTCGAGTTCCGAGTTCGCGACCCGGCAATCCCACCATGTCCGACGCGTCCGCGGCATCCGGCGCCTCGGTGCAACCTCCTCGTAAGGTATCGGTCCTTTTCGTCTGCTTGGGGAACATATGCCGGTCCACGATGGCCGAGGGCGTCTTCCGGTCGCTCACCAAGGACCCGGCATCGCCGTACCACGACGTTATCAACGAGGTTGACTCCTGTGGCACAGGTACGCATCATTGACACCTTTTCAAACCGTCGCGAGGCCATCCCAGAGCTAATTGACCGTGTTGTACAGGCGGGTATCACATAGGCGAACCCCCGGATGACCGCACAATGGAGACGCTAAGAAAGCACGGAGTCACGGATTACCAGCACGGGGCACGCCAGGTTCGTCGAGCCAGGAGATGGGGGATTAGCTGAAAGGGAAAAGGGACGAAAGAGACTGACACTGCTTATCTACCGGATCCCATAGATCTGCAAGGACGACTTCAACAGGTTCGACTACATCTTCGCCATGGACGACAGCAACCTCGAGAACCTGCGGCGGTTCCAGCAGAGGTGGAAGACGAAGAATGCGAAGGCCGAGGTCAAGATGTTCGGCGAGTTCTCCGGCACCAGAAACATCGCCGAGGTGGTGGAGGACCCGTACTACTACGGCCGCGACGCGTTCGAGAAGGCGTACGAGCAGTGCAGGAAATTCTCCGCCAATTTCCTCAGGCATACGTTTCCGGACATCAAGGCTGGCTCATCTTGATGGTTTCATGATCGATGATACCCTTTTCTTTTCTCCCTTTGCGTACAATAGACCAATAGACGTCCAGGTTAGAGAAGACGGAAGGGGGTATGATGATATGACGTAGAGCTCACCAGACTTTTCATTCTACTTACCTCAGTCTTCGTGTCTGAAAATAGCGGATGGCCTGATATTCCCACATGTTTGCTGGGTGATGTTTCCCCCGTTTCAACGCTTATTTTGTCGTATGCCCATACGGATGGGAGACGCGGTCGTCGTCTTACGTGTGCAAATGACCATAATTGGCGGATTCAAACAACTCGCTTGAAAGGGCGGACGTTCCAAGACCAATCACGATTCGAAACCTTGTAATCAAACCCGAAGGAACCGGGTCCTTCACGGATCAATTATATTGAGCACATTTCACTACCTAGTGCTTTCATAAGCACTTAGACACTAGGTAAATAGGCGAAGGGATGGAATACGCTTCGTAGTGAGAAACGGGGATTGTATACCTTGAGGGCCAAGAAACTCTCACACATGTTGCTTTTTACAAGATAGTAAGTGGTCCCCGAATCCGGTTTAGAGCCCCCCGAGTGGCCAGAATAATAAACAGAAGCGCCGTTTCCATTCATCATGCCATACAAGGTATAGTCCATCTTTCGTTCGAGGGGCGGCCCTCCTTTAAGGGTGAATCGCGCGGCAATTCGAGCCCTATGACTAGCGGCTGACCAATGAAGGGGGAGCGAGTGGACGGCACCCGGCGGTTAGAGCCCTCTCGATTGCGGCGCATGGTGGGAGTAGTTTAGGTGGGTTCGTTAGGGTCCAAAACTCGAAAACTGGCCAACTGCAGGTTCGAATGGATGGTACCTATATCATACAATATCAGATTCCCCCACCCCGGCCCTCCTCCTCCTTGGGATGTAACCCCCTGGGCTGGCAGTCCACTTCGGTCAGCCCCCGGTCAGTAGTAGGCTATTAACGATAGTGGTACAAATGCATTCGCATGGCAGAGTGGGATGGCGGCTTCGAATTTTTATTTTATCCTTTGAGACAGCTCTTGTTCTACCCTTTCCTGGATTGCCATCCTGTCCTTTAAGTTCGTGAAGTCGTACCGAACTGACCCCCTACTAGCCGTCCATCGTTCTCGGGCATCCTGAGATACTTATTAGTACATGGGATAGTTCCCCAGTCTTTTATACCCGTACACTGCCTGCATCTTGGAGGGGGTGTTTGACCTATTCCATCCAGTCTGCCCTAACCTGGTCTCTGTCTCTCAACTCCCGCGGTGGTCGTCGCAATCGGCACACGTAACATACCTACGTAACGGCACATACATAATTCGATACCTTTTTTTCTCACGGGCTTCAAAACCATCTTTTAACAATTAATGATATACAACAAGGAGAACTAATAAGCTCTCTTGTCCTCGACCACTAAAGCCCGTCTGCTGGAGCCAGTTACCCGCTTTCGAAGCCTTTAACACAGAGTATACAACCCCACTTCTTTCTCTTAGTCCTTCGTTCAAGCTGCCATTCCCTTGTTCCGCCTCGGCCCGTTTGCTTGAACCGAACAAACATACAAGCAGGGAGAGAGAAGAAGAAGAAGAAGAAAAGAGGCAGACCGGTTAGGCGGACAAATAGACTTACCTTGAATACGCCCCCCGAGCCCTGTTAATCCCATTCATTATTTAGTTCGAGCGATATACAATTTATCCGACACCTGCAGCAACCAAAACCAACATGGCCGACTTGCAGGGACGAAAGGTCTTCAGGGTCTTCAACCAGGACTTCATCGTCGACGAGCGATATACCGTGACCAAGGAACTGGGACAGGGAGCTTATGGTATCGTCTGGTACGTTTAGACCTACCTACCTACCTACCTAGTAGGTTATCGATGGATTTGCTTGAATCCTTTTTGCTGTTACCTTCTCTTTTACCTTCGTTACCCCTCCATTCTCCTCCATATCGTCACAAGCCCCACCCACTCGCTATCGTCGTAGGACTTTTGCTTTTTGCTAAAGGACGGCCGACAATGGGGGATGCCGATGCTGATGCTAACGATATCTTCCTCAATCGAACAGCGCCGCCGTCAACAACCAGACAAATGAGGGTGTCGCTATCAAGAAGGTTACCAATGTCTTCAGCAAAAAGATCCTCGCAAAGCGTGCCCTCCGCGAGATCAAGCTACTGCAGCACTTCCGCGGCCATCGCAACGTAAGACGCCAACTGCCCCGTCATTCTGGTTGTCGATGCTTCTCAGCGTTAAAGGGACTGGACGGGGTCAATACGGTTGTCGAAGAGAGGACTCGAAGCTGACATTATGCTCTACTTGGACGCTATATAGATCACATGTCTTTACGATATGGACATTCCCCGACCTGAGAACTTCAACGAGACCTACCTATATGAGGGTGCGTGGCGATGACACCTTCCGGCCAGGAGAAGACTCTCGCTGACAAGATGCCGTTCTTTTAGAATTGATGGAATGCGATCTGGCGGCCATCATCCGTTCCGGCCAGCCCCTGACCGACGCCCACTTCCAATCCTTCATCTACCAGATCCTGTGCGGCCTGAAGTACATCCACTCGGCCAACGTCCTCCACCGCGACCTCAAGCCCGGAAATCTGCTCGTCAACGCCGACTGCGAGCTGAAGATCTGCGATTTCGGTCTGGCGCGTGGCTTCTCCATCGACCCCGAGGAGAATGCCGGATACATGACCGAATACGTCGCTACCCGGTGGTATCGCGCGCCCGAGATCATGCTGAGCTTCCAGAGTTATACCAAAGCTAGTACGTACTTACATAGACTCTCTTTAGTTATCTTGCCTATGCCTCAGAGAGAGAAGAGAGAAGAGGCGTGGAGGAAGAGAGCTTCGCGGCGTCGCAGCAAAGGAGCAGAAGCTAACATGACGCGAACGTAACCAGTTGACGTCTGGTCGGTCGGATGCATCCTAGCCGAGCTCCTGGGCGGGCGTCCCTTCTTCAAGGGCCGCGACTACGTCGACCAGCTGAACCAGATCCTGCACATCCTGGGGACGCCCAACGAGGAGACGCTGTCGCGGATCGGGTCGTCGCGCGCGCAAGAGTACGTGCGGAACCTGCCCTTCATGGCCAAGAAGCCGTTCCCGCAACTGTTCCCCCAGGCGAACCCGGACGCCCTCGACCTGCTAGACCGCATGCTCGCCTTCGACCCGTCGAGCCGCATCAGCGTCGAGCGCGCCCTCGAGCACCCCTACCTGCAGATCTGGCACGACGCCTCGGACGAGCCCGACTGCCCCACCACCTTCAACTTCGACTTCGAGGTCCTCGACGACGTCGGCGACATGCGCAAGATGATCCTCGACGAGGTCTTCCGCTTCCGCCAGCTCGTGCGCACCGTGCCCGGGACCAACGCGAACGCGGCGGCCGCGGGACAGCAGAATGGCGCCTCCCAGGTCCCCATCCCGCAGCCCGGCCAGAATGGCCACCAGTGGACCGCTGAGGACCCCCGCCCCCAGGAGTACATCGGCGGCATGGGCCTCGAGGGCGAGCTGCAGGGCGGCTTGGACGCGAGCAGGAGGTAGACTATTGCTACAACGATATGACGACAATGAAGGGTTATACTCCTATCTTTCCTGTCTTCTGCTGTTAACGGCATGAGGAGGCGGCGTGCTGCGCGTGTAGACGATCTAGATCTAGGTGTAGGCGGGTTGTCAAGGATGCGTCATCTCGTCATTGATTGGGGGGGCTGTTGAATTAATAGGGTAAGTAAGGAGAGGCTATTTTTGGAAAGTGTGTGTCGAAGGGGAATCAAAATCAAGTTGCGGTACGGGCATCATCACCTGGGTAGCGGCGGGCTGCAGCAGTGGGTAAAAGTTCGCTGCGGATGAGGGAAAACCATACAAGCAAGCAGGCAAGGAATCAAGTAAACAAGCAGGCACCTTTGATATAGCAACTTCAGTTACAGTTAGTAATTTTATGGGAAAGTGAGGTTTTTTGATCTGTATGCTGAGACGAGGAACGGATTGAATGGATTGAGTAAATGAACAGTGATGGTGAAATATTTTGTTGATGATGGATGCGATGATGGGGCTTCCATGAACACATTTCAGGGTTGGGGGCCGAGTAGGCTACTATGATCCTAGGACTACGCCTAGAGACTCATCGGGTAGTGGCCGTATTGGGGTTCCAAAGGCATAGGCACCCAGGTTGTGGGAAGGAAGTACCGTACGGGGGCGCTGCTATGGCAGCGATTTGAAGCGACGTGCTTCCAAGGTCGCTGATTTTGTCCTCGCATGTGATCTCACACCGATATAGAAGGGCGGGTTATTGGGTCTGGCCTGTGTCTTCCAGCTTATATTTGAAGTCTCTTGAACCTGGTTCTATCGTAATCTGCCGGGGTTTCGTTAAGTGGTACGTGGGAAGGGACGTAGGAGTTCAGACTGTCGCATATGTGGTAAGTATGCGTGTGTTACCCTAGAAGTAGATATACGTCTTTACATGCAGGTTGGGTGAATCCGGCTATACATCCCCTAGTGGCTCATTAATTGCGGGTCGTCGGTGACGTGACATGAGCGGTGTCTCCAGGGGCGCGTCGTCTCGTGGATGACCCGGTAGGTAGGTAGCTCCTATTTCGTCGTCCGCCGCGAGTGGGGATGCGCGTCTTTCGAATCGATGCCAGGGGATACGTAGAGGGCGACGTCAGGGGTGTTGTCTCGATGAAGATCTTCGTGGCAGAGTCTAGCTGATACCGGTCAGCAGAGCGTGCCACGGTATGATACGCCACGAGATGACGCAGCACGACATGCGACTACAGTATAGGCACAGACGGAATACGCACGCTTCCCCCGGTAAGGCCCGTCGAGTACTCCGTTGCGCTTCTTTGTAAGCCGGGTTTACGTTGCAAAGGCGTAAGAAGAGTCGTCGACCCCATTTCTCGGAGTGGCGGAGAGACTCATCGCGATATCTCGGCTATCCAACGTTGATAGCGATGTCTGTTGCCTAAGAGCTATCATTGCAACAGGGAAAGACGTTCGCTGGGTCCGTGGAAGCTGTGGAAAATTCCTACTCTTCACTTTGCTGGCGTGTCAAACGAGGCCAGTGGGGCCAGACAGTTGTGTCCGCCCTTTCCTCGCGCTGCGCGCCTCTCGCCGTTATCCGTTCCCCCTGTTCCCTCTTTTCGTATTTCCCCCTTGCCCTTCTTTCAGAGAGTCTGGGCTATAAGAAAAGGTATGATTGCTTCATAGATGTATAATATACAGAGATAGAAGGCGTGGATACGCTTCGGAGGGAACTATCTTGGGTCTTAGTCGCGTCCAGGCGCGGAAAGGGCTGATCCGACGGTGGTGCTGATCGCCTGGGTGGTCGGGATTTGGACGTCCATTGGGCAGGTGCACTCCGGTCCAGTTTCTTGTCTATATGGACCAATTGCATATGACATCCATGATACCGCTACTCAATGAACAGCTCGCGTCCTTGAAGGGCACTGGCTTGTACGGCTGCTGGGTATGAGCGATAGACGTGTAGACGGCTGGCAGGGGACTTCTTCGAAAGTGCCGATAACCCTTTGATAAATGAGCAGGGTCAACTCGACGGTAGCATCCCTATGTCCGACGTGTTATGAACTTGGAACTTGCTGGCACCGCGCAATCTATCCTGGAGCCCCCTATCAGAGGGAGTCGGGCCAGGCTTCCCGGCCGCTCTCCCGAACCTTCTGCCATCGGGGTACATGGCATACATACCAAAGGTTTCCACTCGAAGAGGAAGGGAACATACTGATTTCTCATAGAGTAATGTTCGAGACGACACAGTGAGGATGTTGTCGCGCGAGCTTCAACCGGCCTTCAGAGTTGAGGAGACCCAGGTACGTTGCCAGTCGAATGGGGCTCCTTTGTCTGCTATGCAACCAGGGTCTCACTTAATGCAATCTCGGTTGAGGCGCCCAGCAGCCAGAGCATATATTGGTCATTGGACTTATTGCTTGGGACAGACCGAACGGTCACCTATCAACGCCCAGCTGAATCCATGCATCTCTTGAACTTCGACTAAAGGGGGTCTGCGTTGCCACGGACTTGCATTGGAGAAGGCGGCTCTCTTCTGCTCAAGGGCAATTATTAGGCCTAACTTTCGGAACATCTAGGACGGGTCATAACCGCAATTTTCCTTGTCGTTTGCACACAGAAGTGTGGGTCTGTCATCTGAGTCTTCGTGCTTGTTTTGTGCCGACGACACAGGAACGCCTAGGCGAAATAGAGAAGGCTCTATGGCCAGGCATTGGCCCTAGCTACAAGATCCCTCCTCATAAGACGTCCTGCAACCGCCGAATGTACCACGAGAACGTAACCGCTCTACTTCTGCGGTTGGAGCTCTAGCGCGGCCGGCTCGGCGACCTCGCGGCCGGGTAGCCCGCTTCCGTGGCGGAGCCGCTTACGTGGTCTACCTACGAGGAGAACAAAGCGAGTACGCACAAGAGCCGCCCACTTCTTGGGAACAGTAACGAGTAACAAGATGGTTGCTTCCTCCTCACAGCCTTTGATTAAGCCGAGCGAAGAATGGAGCTCCAAGGATGAGAAGCGACGTGGATCCCGTTGCGTCATCTCGTATCTGTTGACTTCTAAGCGCTGCCAACCGGGAAGCAGGCGCGCGGTGATTGGTCGCGCTCACAACCACGGAAGTCGTACCCTGATATCTGCGGCTGGGAGATGGGGAATATTGGTTCTCATTAGGCAACCATTCCTAGGAGTTAGCATGTGAATTGACAGGATTTCAGCGCGGCGACAGATGCGGTACAACTGCATATGAGCAGCACTCTGGGGCCAGTCAGTCGCCGAGATGAGGGCTCTTCCCGATTCGGAGCTTTATAAGGCGACTAGACGGGCGAACACGAGCGAAGCGGCAACAAGTGCTCGTTGTCATATGCAGCACGGCGTACGGCTAGCTGTTCGATGTTATGGTAGAGAACGTGGAGAGCGTGCAGTTCGGAAATCCTGCAACTCCTAGCCTCCGCGCAGCTTATTTGTGGACTCTGCAATCCACCTCAACAGCAGACGAGGAGGCCGATGGTAGGTAACTCATAGAGAAGCATGGAAGCCCAAAGGCGTCTTCCGCTTCCCTGATTGAACAGTTCGTATGCATGAATGAGTACTTACTCGCCTGTAAGAAAGCGTAGTGGGCGTTGACACATTCCTGCGAGGACACTTAGGCTGCATAGCCCCTATTGCCACTAGATTGAGAGTCGGAGATCAGTTGTGTGGCTAATATTTCCCATCTTGACGGGTGGACTCTTGCTCCTCGGGTGAAGCGTGACGATGGTGGATTGCTGGCGTTGTGCCATCTCATTCGTTTCTTGTGCGATATCGAGCCTTACCGAATAACCCTAGTCCAGTTTTGTTTCGAAACGACAGATATCTGGGAGCCTTGAAGGAGCGGCAAGAACCTGTCGCTATAGAACGGGAGGGCGATAGATATCGTTATCTCTCCGTATTGTCTAGGTCCTTCGAGTCCGAGCTCAGACGTATCCGTACTCTCGGTATCGCATCCCAGCCATATCAAACGGATGGCTGCAATGTAACTATAGATGGAAGACAAGGTGAAGTTTCATCGGCAACGCTAGCGAGCGAAGGATCAAGTTCGTCCGAACTTTCCGGGCTTTACTATCTCGAAAAGGAGGGAAACGTGAATTGTTATCTCAACTAGTCTCCAAGACATTCATTAACTTGAGGATACTAGTTGCAAGGCTGAAACAAAACATCTGCAGGGCTGGGGGCTAGGATTCATCTGGTGATGTGGCCCATGCCTGTATTGTACGCACTCTCTTCTAAATACACATCTTTGAAACATCGATGACGAGCTTGAAACGAAACATTCAGACACTGACAGCCCTACCTAGTCCACTTCAGCCATAAAGAATGTGGTGAGATTGAGTATTATATTGATTGTATGCATCGTCACCCACATAACTATAGTGGGCAAAGGCTTTTGGCTTTGCAGGAGTTGCGACGCTTGCCTTCTTGTAGAGCCACAATACGACCCAGCTGCTCGGATACATCTGCAGCTGAGAGTCCGGAGTAGTTGCGATTGTCAACCTCTGAAAACCCCAAAGTCTATTCCTGACGCCCAGAGGGGCCCTTCCACTGTATATGGTTAAGTATACAAACGAGGCTATTCGAGCCTGGCGGGATTAGGAAGTCAAAAAGAAGCTACGATAGCGACTTATAATACGGCTAATAATTGTGCCAATACGGCTAGAGGGGATCGCTCGGCAACTTGATCGCCGCCGATCTCGTGGGGTTGGATTAAGATCGACGGCTTGTTTGAGATTTTCCACGGAGTGAACGCATCTTTCCTGATGCGTACTTGGTTAACAAAGCTGCGGACGCATTGCTCTCTGTTTGACGAAGATACTATCAAGCTTATGGTCGGACGAGAACAAGCAAGGTCTACCTGTCACCACTAAGGCCGAATCTACCCTTCGTTTCGGGCTCCGAGCTCTAACCAGCAGGCTCTAGGTATAGATAGACATAAGTAACGAACACTCTCGCACTCGACGCGGAGGCTGAACGAACGCGCTTGGAATCAGATAAAAGAGCCTTGGGCCTTTCCGTCTATCGATCCTCTAAAGCCGTTCATCGTACTGCAGCCCCATCGTCAACAGTTGCTTAATAGATTTCGTCTCTGCCCAGAAGACTGTCAGTGCCCACGGGGTAATAAGACGTGGCATATAGGACGAATTGGTGAGTTTCCCTTTCCCGAATGAGCTACATATGTCAACTGGGGAAATCCGAGACACCTGCAGGAAGGGGTTGGAGGGCAGCAAATACAGGTAGGTAACACAGGCGCCAGGAAATCGATGGAGGGTGGCATGTAATATGCAATGATGCCCTAAACGCATTTCAACCGTCCCGTCCCACTCCTTCCGGGGGTACCCATGAGCCCTACGTAAGCAGGCATAAGCATTACCCCGCCATTGTGGAATGGGATCCTGTGAAGAGGCTCGGCCAGTTCCTCCAGTTATTAGGTGGGCGCCTCCATGCCCGGCGTTTCTAAAAATTCATCCCAAGGCTGCTGTTATGCCCTGTGTTGGTTATACATACATGTACGAAGTGTGGTTAGCCAATGAGGTCCACTGCTGTTGGGTAGGTATGTAGTTATATACTACGGTTAGTGCCAAGAAAGCCAAGGACGGGAAGGTCGGCCATCGAGCGAATCGCGAGTGCACCGGAAGCGGGGGGAAACTTCTAATAGGCGCGCCCCAGCATGAAACGCGCTGGTCCCTGAATACGGACAGAATTCATTGGGGCGGCAGTCAACGTCGACAAGGACGGAAGCGCCAATCTCTCGAGTCTCCTTCCCTCTTCTCCCCCCCGCCACCCGTCTTCCCGCTCCTTGCAACGGCGCCCGTTACTCTGTTTAGGGTTTACCGTTAGCCACAAATTTCCCGAAAGGATATAGGTGAAAAGGTTATGAGAAGAGTATTTCGATGTTGCAATCAATGACCAGCTTAGAAATAAGGAGGATGATCTCCCATATCATATAGTGCAGTCCTACCTTGATCATGGTAGCGGCCCTTGTCACTATCCCTGTCTCCCCAGCCGTCATTTAGATGAGAAATTGGCATGTGCCTGGGCTGCAACCCAAATTTCCTCCGAGACGCGATCTCTTAGTTTTCGACAACAATGTGGGGAATTTTTTTACCCAGGATGATTCAGCTAGACTCTGGTTGCGTCTCTAGCTCAACCATGCCCCCTGCCGAAGAAGATGTATGTGACTGCTTCCGGCCACTCCTCCCCTCAGAGGCGAAGAAGCTCTACGATCTGGCTCCTATGGATTTAGATTCCGGCAGCTGAGCTGTCAGTATCGCTACGACGGCTTGGTCGCGCATGCATATCGAGGAATCAAGACATACCATAGCTCCCGTAACTGGTTAACTTGCTGGTCGCCATACTGCAGGGCGGAAATCGGGTACTAGAAGCTGCAGATGATATACTACTACCTTAGTAAAGTAGACGGGGTTAGGACGACGAGATAAACAAAACAAGTCACAGCTCTGGTGCCCGTTGCCCGCTGCATGCAGCATCTAGACCATGCAGGTGGTATGCAGGGAGAACCCGCTGAGAATCGGTTATAATCGACTCTAGACCTACGAAGTAGATGTATAACCTAATAAATCCTGCATGTGCTCATGTGGTAAGGGCAAGTTACCCACACATGCCCGTTGCCAAGCACGGCGGCCCTCACAGCCAAAAGGATGTTTATGTTTCCGAGGCATTCAGCCATCCGGCTCCCCTTGAGACCGAGCGCCTGTAGGCTGTAAGCCACAGCCGTAGTCCTACCGACTAGCGTGAGAGGCCGCTCCTGGCCTAGTTGGTTTCTTTCGTTCTTTTGTTCTTTTCCATGATACATACGTATGTACATAGGAAAAGCTAGCCTACTGGGAGACCCCTGACCCTGCAGTAGAAGCAGGTTCCTTGGATGCGCCTGGATGAAGGGGCGTTGACTTTGTAGTCGGTCCTTCATCTTCTATCAGACAGTCGGTCTGCTGTCGAGTATATTAGATGCTGTCGTTTCTGGAAGTCATGGTAGAGCGGTCCACCATTCCTCAACAACATCATTACCTTGATTTCCCTTTTCTCTGTTTTCGGGTTTCTACAACAGGTTTGATTTCTTCCGGTCGGCTTCTTCTTCTACGCGGCCCATCTCAGATTCCCCATCTCATTGGCCGGTGGCCCTGGGAACCGATTCTCCCGTGTCTATTTATGTCCTAAGCGCCGGCGGCCACCCACATGGTCTAGGTCAATTTAAACTTATACGACCCTGCGTCAGCTACCCGCCCTATCGAGGAGCGCCCCACCCCTGCCACAGATTTGGCGTGCCTTGATATATTACCCTTAGAGGTCCCTTCGCATCTTGTCTGCATCTAGTTCCGATAATACAGATCTTCACTTCCACCTCGCCCAAAATGTTACCATCAAGCATCTTAACATTCCTTTCGGTCATAGCGGTCTCGTCTGCCAGTCCTCTGCGGCGGCGATGCAACGACACCGTCGTCATCAACCCTCCTCAACCCCCGAGCACTCCATCTCCTCCGGCCGGCGCGACGCCTACACTCCCCGGCAACGGTGGTGAGTGGCCGACGCCTTAGCCCTCCATACCCACCGCAAGACTAACATCGTGGCGTAGGTGAAACCGAGCTAGACGGGCCTGGCAACACATCGCTGAAGCACATCGTGGTGGGCCATGGCATCCAGAACTACACCTGCGCCGCGGCGGGGCAGAGCGCCACCGCGACGGGCGCCCTTGCAGTGCTCTGGGACATCGAAGTGCTCTACCCGGGCTCAGGCCCGAACTCGATCTCGGAAGCCGACTGGACAGGACTACCGCCCAAGGTTCTCCGCACGACAGAGCTACCGCTCAACCTCTTGAGCGGTAGCGGGACCGAGTACGCGGCAGACCCGCAGGCGCCGTTCCCGCCGGACGCGGACCTGGAGCTCGAGGACGTCGAGGCGAAGCTGAAGTTCCTGGGCCACCACTACTTCGACGGGACAGGGACGCCGACGTTCGACCTGCGCGGCGACGCCTCGCGGCCCGTCTTCCGGGGCAAGAAGGACGCGTCCGTGCCCGCGCCCGCCACGGCCGACCGCGGGCTCACCGACAGCGGCGCCGTCGACTGGCTCCGCCTCTCCGACAAGGGCACCAGCGCCGGCGTCTCCGTCGTCTACCGCGTCCACACGGCCGGCGGAAACCCGGCGCCTTGCTCCGAGGCCGGCCAGGCCGAGAGCGTGCCGTACACGGCCATGTACTGGTTTTATTGAGCTCTGCGTCGTCGGGATTACCGACATAGATGAACAGATCGGAGGCAATCTGAAAGAGGCCCATGGAAGCACTTGGAAACCATGGACGGACGGACTGTTGGATGGAAGGCTCGGATGGGTCTGGTCAGGTACCTAATGGGTTTGCATGGCATTGGCGTTCAGGTGGATGGTCGGGTTGGCTGGCTGGCCGGAGGACTTCGATTCTCCTCGGGCACTTGACTCTTTTCATTTGCATTTTTATGGCGATGGTTAAAATGGGATTGCCACACCTATTTATGGGTGGTTGGTTCGAGGCTCTAGATAGTCTGTCCTTTCTGCGTTCTGCGTATTGATACGCGTCGCCATATATACCCTTTCGTTACTTCGAACACGGGGGACCGAGTCGTGGTTGATCATAGATACTGTAGAGATTGCGCTCTCAACCGACAGTCACTTTGAACACCAGTTGAAATTGTACTTGCTTCGCGACCTTCTTACGCTTATGATCTGCCAAGACTCTGTGGTTTTATCCGAATCCCCCTTACCCATTTCGGTCACGCCCTTGGCAGATCACAACTTGTTACTACCTAGCTCTGGCTGCACGGCACTAGAAAACGACAGGAACGGTACCCTACCTATGTATATATTAATAACCAATCGACCAATAAGGCCGTGAGCTCTCACTCATATACAATGTAAACACCCTGATGCGAATGGCCATAGCTACGGCATTTATAGCTATGCCCTCCCAACCGGAATGTTGCAAACCTAGCTCTAGGCCCGAGGTCGGAAGCTCATCAATTCCTAAGCCTGACGGCAACCACTTTCATTAAGACTACCATTCAGCGCATGTTGCGCTCCACAGCGCCGCGGACAAACATAAAGCGGTCATTACGTGACGACTCTCTGAGTAGTTTTTGCACCTGACCCTGCGGGAAGTGAGATCGGGACTCGAAGGGCCGTGGGATCTGGACTAGTCTCTGCGCCAGAAACGTCAGACTATACATGTGGTTCGTCTTAACTCGATCTGGTTCATCTATTCGTCGAAGTCACTTACCAGGTAAAAGACAGGCTCTCTACCATCCAGCAGCCTCCTCCACGTCTCGCCGCATAGGGCGGTAGAGAGTGTGCAAGGGTTCACGCACAATGTGGCTCCAATGGGGCGAGCCCGATATTGTATCAATCCACATCGAGACTATGGACCCGGATAAAGAATATCTTTAACCTCATTCATGTCTTGACAGCCGCGGCAGCTCTATCTGGTGCTAAACGAAATAAGTACTTCGACCTAACATCGGGTTAGCTGGGGCGTAGCGGGACACTGCGTGCTGGGCAAATCTCAACTCCATGCTTCCCCACTCGTACGTAAAAAGCTGAGCTTATCGGATGAAGACGATTTAGGTACGCACCTATGTCTTCAGAACAGGAAAGAATGTAACAAGCGGGGAAAGAGGTAAAAGAAGGAAGGAAAGGAAATGCCAGTCGCAGGTTTGAACTGCCCAGGACTTCTAGGAATCCCCCTGGACTTGCCACTAAGACTGAGGTGCGCAAGCTGCCCTGCGTGACCATAATGTGCGACCACTGCACCTCCTGAGTTTTCATAAAAAAGCTTGGCCTTATTGGTATTGATAAACGGACCACCCATACATCGCCTACCTACTATCATGGTACTTGGTGGCCTATACCCCCACCCTTTTCACGATGTGAGACACATGCAATGACATTCCCGGATCCCGCCTACAAGACTCACAGTTTAGCACCTCACATGTTTCTCAGTCTATTAGGCGAATGGCGAACTGCAATCGAGCTCACATACATTACTACACTGGCTATGTAAGTCACCCCAGATCTTATGCTTTTCAACCCCCCACAAACCATTCTGTCTCCCAACTCCATCGCAGAGACCTGGCTCAGATCACTCTCACGACCGCATCAGCCAGTCCCAAGTAGGAAGCAGCACGTATGATCAGAAAGTGGTCTGCAGCTTGGGATAATCCTTGGCGTGCACCTCCAGGTCCGAATAGATGGACGCCGAGTCATCGCCCTTAAGATGCTCCATCCGGCGCGTATCCTCGGCTTCCAGCTTTTCCAGCTCCTCGATCGGCTCTTCGTTGCCTTCCGCTTTCCTCTGCGGCTCCGTCGCCTTCTGGATTCCGCTTGACTCGCCGATAAGTAGGAACTGTGTCTTAACAACGTCGAGGTGCTTCGGGTTGGTCCCGATCCAGCGCAAGGAGCGGAACTCGTCTTGGATCCTAGCGACTTGGTTAGTGACAAGTGTCCCATTCAATAAGCTAGCGGTATATGGTGCAATGCTACAGCAGTCGGAAGCAACAAGGCAGGTTGACATGCTGTCGGGGGAATTGAAACTTACTCTTTGGGATACTCTGGAACCCCCGGCAGCGACTGGCGTCCTGGAGGCGGGTATGCCGGGTTCCTAGTACTGATGATGAAGCTGCCCTTCTCTTTGAGGCCCATCTCCGTCTGGACCTCACCGAGACCACCAGATGGCAACGTAATTATGTAGACGAGATGGGACTCTCTACCCGTAGTCGTGATAGCGTAGATTCCTTCCGCTACAGGTGTGGCGGCAGGGGTATGGCGTGTCCCAGCTGTCTTAGTCTCGTGGTCGTTGGAAGCTAAGAACTCCTCCTTCAGTGTCTTGAAGGAGGTATGCGTCTTCTCTACGAAGGCAATCCATCGCTCGCGGCCGCTTTGAGGCAGTACTTTCCTTGAATTCCAAGCTGTCAGTAATTACGGCCAAAAACGGCTGGGGTTGGGCCAATTACTTACTTCGGGATGGCGATGAGGCGACTATTGCCGGCGTCTCCGATGGTCCCCTCACCAAGCTTGGCATCCTTCTCAATGGGGCGCAACACGATGTGACTGCGGGCGATGTCGTCGACGCCCTCAGGCTCGTCGATGCCCACTCGGCCACGGAAGAAGAAGTAGATGATACCCTTCTCTAAAATATTGGAAGGCACGCCGGGGCGCTCCCCTTTCTTGACTGCGCTTGAGCCGTTCTTTGACGGCTGCTCTATGTCCTTGGTGTCTTGCTTCCCCTCAGCTTGGTCCTTGTCCTTCGGCTTGCTCTCCCCGGCGCCGGCTGGACCGTACGCCTCGGTGGGGCTGATGAGAATGTCAGGATCTGGATATTCGTTGATTCGCCATGAGGATAAGCTTCCCTACCTTGGTATTTTGTCATCTCCAGATCTCTCCATATCATCATCCTCCTTCTTGGTGCGCTTAGGGACAGGGGACGTCTTCTTGTCAATCTGGTGCTTAGAGCCGGCAGTTTGGTCAGTGGTGGAGGATTGGGAGTTGTCCCCTTTCCCAGAACGTGTGGTCGTCATGGCTTTGATTGGTTCGATTCTACGGTATCAATCGATCCGAGTGAGGTTTTGGAGTGGATATATGTGAAGTGAGTGAGTGGACAACTGTGGTTGGTCGAGGTGATTGGGTGAAGAGTGTGAGAAAGAAGTTGATATGAGGCAAATATACCCTCGACATTGTGAATTCTTCTGATTTATTAGGCATTAAATAAGCTTGCTGTCATTACACTCGATTGACCTAAGCCAATTCTCATTCACAATTGATCTTCGATTTTTCGAGCCGCTTACGCGGTACCCAGTAGCTCAAGCGACTACATGATGTAAGTTTGGTAGCTCACCTCCCTAGAACCGAGACACACCTGAAGCCATGTAATTAGTAGTAATAAGTAACCCCGGAATTTACATCATCAGTGTGATGTCATCACCTACCTCATATGAGAACTTGCTTAGCGCCAGGAACGCTAGAGCTTGGGCCACTTGATCCACAGTCCCTGCATAATGCTCCCGCTGACGTATGTACTTTCCTTATCTGTTCCCCTTTTTATGCTCACATGCATCCGTCCCCCAACGTAGCATGCGATTGTCTGTTTGAGTCTATGTGCCCACAACACCATGTATCTCAGTTTCAACACAAGCCATACTCATCGATAGAAGATCTCAGCATCGATTTTAGCACGCAGGAATTATTTCTGCCACTTCCCGAACAGGTCCCGCAGTTGGTCGACTGGAGGACGACTCCTCTACATCCGTGTCACTTAGTAAATTCATTCTAGCCTACTAGCTTTAATGTCGATTCAGGCCCGTGGCGGCCTGAAATGCAATTCATTCTCTTGTAATATGCCATACCTGGAAAACCTTAGAAGTGGAAGATTATTATTTCCCTACAGTGGCGCCCCAAAACATACCCCATAACCGCTAACCTAGCGAGGCTGCGACTTTCTCCCGAGCAAATCTCGTAAGCCTTGATTGTAGGTCACTCCATTAGCAACAACAGAACTCCCCGCATCGATCGGTTCAAAATCAAAGTTTTGGATTATCTTATGTCAAGTTAGATTCACTGTGTTGACCAGCCGCAAAGGTAAACGTACCTCCGGCAGCAGCTTCATTATCTCCATCATTGCGGATAATTAAGACCCTGCCCTCCCCTCCGGCAGCGACATCAGACGTCGTGGAATACCGCGATACGACAGCCGCAGTTCGCGACCGAGACCGAAATCTCCGATTGGGCAGCCTTCCGGCGTAAGGCTAAGACTCGCTGCAGTTGGTGCAGCACACGGCCCCAGCCATACATATCTCCAGCCATCTCACGATTGGCATATAGCTTATGGTCAGTAGGAATGCTTGAGCAGGCACTCGCGTGATCGCAGATCCTTGATTTGATTACATTCCTCCTACGTTCTTGTGTTGAGAGATAGTTGGCGCGTCTTTACCATCACGGAACTAGGAGGAGGGAGGCCTTCGACCGAAGGCTGCTCGCTCGCTGGTGACGGTGGTCACGGTTGTGGTCACTGGTTAGTAGGGGCTGGCTAGCTGGCTGGCTGGCTGATTACTGGATACGCGATAGGTCCGGCTTATGGCGGTATCTGGATACGCTACGCGGGTGGCTGTGAAGGGAACCTTGCTCCTCTCCCACGGCTTGCATATATGGGGAGAGGGAGGAAGGGGTGGAGGGGGGATGTGGTGCAGATGGCCCGCAAAGCGATTTCTAGAGTCTCAGGAGGTTGATTAATGGAGGCTACGGAGGAATCGGAGGGACGACGCTCGGAGAAGTATGTCCAGACGGGGATATGCGTCCGTTGGTGAACATGTGCTTATCTACGTTGTGGTTTTGGCGATTGAGGGAGAGGTGTCTATGCATTTGATTAGAGAGGAGATAATTTTGTGTAGCATCCGTTCTTTGGCGTCACAGTAGTGTTCTTGGGGATGACTCCAATCCGGGTGCGTTCTTTACTCCCGACATCTAAATTAAGACCGGTAGTCTAGAAGTGCGCGGCTACACAGTTCTACCCCCGGTCCTTTATGTACGTGCTTCGATATTAGTATTACGCATATGACTTTCAGAAAAGCCTATCTTCGACAGCTCCCATTACTTCATTCTCCCCATTTTCCCTTTGCTATATTCTTTGGGAAACAAGGTGTTGGTAAGGATTATGCGAGTTTATTCCCCGTAAACGCAATAGTGGGAACGCTAACGTGTTGTGTTACTGGTGAATAAAGTTCTATGAATGGCATCACATGAATTTGTCGCAAAAGCGACGCCGCTATTGCCTGGCTAGCAATAGCGTTATATATACCCGCGACAGAATTTCATTTCGTACGTGTCAGCAGCATCAGTGGTTAACGCAATTTCCCATATGCTGACCATCTAATCATCCCTTCTCAGCACTTCTCCCTTAGTCCCATACTTGGCCTCATCAGCATCCTGAGGTCTCCTTCCCAGCCACGACGCGGATTTTGAACTCGTTCTCGCCATCTTCGCCTTGGGCGAAGCGAATATGGTTTTCATCCCACCAACAATTATCGTGGATATCCAGTGCGTAAACCGCAAAGAGGTTACATTTGTATTCAACCATGTGGTTGTTGTCCTACTCGGTGTCAGTCTCTTATCGGGGGATTTAAGAATGCTTGATGATGGTCGCTTAGGCTTATGGCGGCTGGTGGAGAGCCAAGGGAAGGGAAGGGGTCTAGAGTAAGTGAAGGGGAAGTGAGGGAACGTACTGCGAAGACGGTGGTTAGCTTTTCAAACTTCGAAGAGTGTACGACTTGGGATATTGGACGTTTGGAGCTCTTACCATTGCACCACCAAATTGCGGACGACCAGCTGCAGCTGATACGGCCGCAGGTCTTAGGCAGGTTCGAACACCTCAGACCGTCGCCCAGGGCTGCGAGGTATCCAACTCCTTCAGTGAGATACTCACGTTGGACGGGGCCGCCGCCGCCGACTCGGCAGGTGCGGGTTCGGTTCTGGGTCCTCTCGTAAGTATGTATCTCCTGAAATGAGGGTGTAAACGCGTCAAGGTTTTGAACTGAGAATAGGGTCAAGGGCGTCAGGTCACGCTGTACACACATCAGTCGGGGGCTCGGTCTTGCCACCTCGGGCCTCGATCGCAGTCATCTTAGCATCGAACGAAGCATCTTCGACAGGCCTGATCGGAAAGCCCATTCTCTCGACCTGGGCCATGACATGCTAGGAATGTGATGTTAGATTGATAAGTCCCACGTATGGTAGTGGTACAACCTACCTCTACAGTGCCGTTGATGACGAGGCCAGTCAAGACTGTGCTCTTCGAGGAGGCCATGGCTTCCGAATCGCCCAGAATGCTCTCAAAACCGGTCCAGACGATGTCGTTCTTGGCATAGCCGTAGGGAAGGCCGGTGCTAGGGTCGATGGGGGGAACGTCCTCGACGGTGTGGAGCTAGGTAACTCGGTTGTTAGGTCAGAGAAGTATGGGGAGAGATAAATGCCACAGCACTGACCCTCGTAGCTGCACCAGTGGATGCCGCAAGGACGAAGAAGAAGAAGAGAACTGCGTACAACATGCTGAATCCGTTGTTATTGCTGTTGAAGAACTTAGGTGTTGGTGGAGGAATACTTATTGTCTTCTGTGTTGAAGTTAAGTGTATGTGAGTTGTAGTGGGAGTGAAGAAGAGGGAGGATATTCTCTGCCGTGTTATATGTAACAGTTAGTACAGTGTAACGTGTGAAAGTGGGGAGTTGCAACCAAGTTCTCAAACATGTGCAGCTATGGCAAACTACCTAGTTTGATGAGAGTTTCGGCTTCCTGGCTTGTCCCTAGCCATTGGATGATGAGTTGGTGAGCAACCCTTACGGCCATCTATATCTACTTCTAAGGGGCGTCTCACACCACCTATTAAACGAGGGAACTGCACAGCTACTTACTTAGTAAGTAGCAAAGAACGTTTCTAGACAGTCTACGCGCAATGATATGACAAAAGAACTGGTATTTATACAGCGACTCGAGTCAGGAGAGGCATTGGCGACTATATATTGATGGAAGCTTTCCTGCCCGAAGTTGCTTAACTGGAAAGGGGCCCCCAAGGATATGAGAGAGGGAATATTCGCTCCTATACTTAAGACCCATGTAGATATCAACCTAGAGAGTGCCTATGTCTGATTCCAATGCGCGAAACCAGAGCCTAGATGCGGCATCTGTTTCCCTTGGCTGGTTTGCCCACAATGGTACTGATTTTAATATCATCAGCGATCTCTCGGCTCCATACAAGCAGGTGAGGGATGTAGGTAGATATAAATGCAGAACTACACCATGCAGGCGTCGAATAACTGGCTAGGAAATTACAATTATCCAGTGTTTAGTCAAAGGTGACGCAGTAGGTCGCTTTTGCAACACGAGACGTTGTGTACGATGAGTGGTATACTGGAAAAAGAAAGGGAGGGGGAGGGGGGAGTGCTCCTGTTCACGCGTTTAGGGGTTTCTTTCTAGATGGGACGAGACCCGACGCTGTACGTTTGCCCCTTGCTTCTAGATAAGATGGCGGCCTTTCCGAAGAACCAATATTCTCGTCCACAGGGCAAACTAGTTGTACGCCTCCAAATTAGATTGCTGGCACAGTATCCAGAGTCGTTACCAAGATCGTGCATAATATCTGATCTTGGGGCAATACCCCAGCATACCCGATGATATGGATAAGAGGCTTCAACAAGGTGACCGGTATAAGGAGAGTCCGTAGATGTCGCAGTTGCAACTGTTAACGTACGGTGTTCCGGGTGTTGATGTTGGGGGAAGAGTGTTGATTACCACCGGCAGAGATGTGCAGACAGGCTTTTTGCCGAATGAGACCACCAGATATCGCACATATCACGAGAGGGTTCATCCGAACCCTCCAAATGGTGGTAGAGGTGCCGCCTTGGAGTTGTCAAGCGCAAACATATGCCGGAAGGAAGGCAACACCACCCACCATAGTCTGCGGCTTCCCGTACGGCTTTGATACGTACAGTAAGCAAATCATGCCCCTGGACCGATTGATACTGTACTGTGAGATTCTGTCCAACATGGTCCGTGCTCAAACTCCCCTTTGAGCACCCGAACCTCTCCAGTTCCAATTTCATTCATCCCGAAATGCGTCTCAGCTAATTTCTGATTAATACATATTTATTAGTACACATCGAAGATGTCGAGAAAGCCGGTGAAGGGTGAATATATCGAAACGGTAAGATTCGGGTGATCCTGGAAACTAGAATTAACGAGTGTAACAATTGGCTATCCCGCAGGACACCGGTAACAAGGTGGCCCGAAAAGCGATCCTGATCGGTACTCAACATATCATGCTGGGAGGAAAGACGGTCATCCAGGCCGAAGCTATGATCCGAGGCGACCTCTATAGAACCGCGCAGTCTTCCTCGAGTTCGGGTAGCGCGCCAGGAAGCAACACCGCTGTCGCCATTGGTCGGTACTGTTTCCTCAGCAAGGGGTGTTGTCTGCGACCCCCCGGCCGGATGTACAAAGGGTACGTGAGCCACTCTCGTTGATCGTTGTCGCTGGGCGGGGGCTTATAGATACTCTGCCACAGATCCTTCACATACCTGCCTCTTCGGTTAGGCGACCAGGTCTTCATCGGAGAAGGCTCCGTCGTCCAGGCTGCCACCATCGGGAGCCACGTACGCATCGGATCCAACGTCGTCATCGGAGAGTTCGCCATCATCAAGGACTACGTCCGCATCCTCGATGGCACAATCGTTCCGGCAAATATGGTCATACCCAGCTTTAGCATCGTTGCGGGCCAGCCGGCTAGGGTCATTGGCGAAGTACCGGAAGGTGGACATGAGGCTTTCGAGTTGAGAGAACTCTACAAGACCGTCGGAAATAATCCGCAGCCGCTACCAGTCTGAAGTGCACCGTTCCTGATCGGGCAGAATATCTCCCAACCATGCCTTGGGCCATGAAGACATCGTCGGCCCTTAACTTCCGAGTCGTCTCAGTGGTGCAACGACTTCCCTTTCGGCAGAACCGTTGGTCGATTGCCTACATAACCCAGTCAATTAAACGTGTTATACCCTGTGGCCCAGATATTGTCTGCCGATGGAGCATGATGTATTCTTGGTGAGTCACGTCTTTTGGATGAGACTATTGAAGCTAAACGTACTTATGCTCCGCTACGGTACGGTGGTTACCTGAGTCTATCAATGACAGAAGCTAACGTATCGAGGCATTCGGGTCGGCCAAGGCGATGTCTTCTCGATTCGCATTGCCTTACATTGAGTATAGTGGGCAACGCGCCTCCACAGCAGACGAAGCAGCGGTCACAGAGAGGCGACGTGCTTTGAGTTAAAGTTCAGGAGCAAAATTATAGCTCCATTCAAGTGCGACTCCGCGAAAGTTTGTAGTCTAACCATTCTTCGGAGAAAGGCGACAATGCCTCTACAAAAACATCTTGTCTTGATGTATTTCTCTTGTCATGGTGTCAATGACCTATAAATCGAATGTCTCCACTGGATCGATCTTGTGCCAGAACCCCAGATTTAACTGAGACTTCCCGTCACCTATAAGGACATCGGTTATGATAAATCACCCTGCATCATGGTCGCACAGAGGATAGCCGACGCAAGTGGTCAGAAGCCACAGAAGCGTCGGTCGACAAAAATAGCTTCCAAAGTCAGCCAGCGAGCTGCGTCTCAGCTTCCAGAGAAGCAAACCCCAGCTACGCTGACAAAGCATGATGCCACGGTCCAGAAGCCCATGATCAAATCTGAGGAGGCGCTGCAGCCAATCGGCCTGCTTACTCCTCTGACGGAAACAAACCTTTCATCCGAGGCCACCAAAGACGTAACCACGTCGCCTTCTCAACGCTATCCAGGGAACACATCAAAGAGTCGTCCAAATCGGGCACCGCTCCCATCACCGCCGCAGATCCCACAACCCAACGGGGAACATAGGAAGCACTTAGAGCACCTTAGGGACCGCGTGCTGTACTTCGAGAAGGCGACGGCGACACTGGGCGGGCGGCTATGCACTCTAGAGGAGCTCGACCGCCGTGTCCAGTGGATAAAGAATCGTGAGCTGAACCAAAGGATGAAAGAACACAAACAACTGGCGGCCGTCCGCAAACGTCATCGCGCAGAGTTGTGGAGGGAGGAGTGCACGAGTAAAAGGAACGGCAAGAGGTCATTGAGGGCGTGGAAGAAGATGTTTAGGTGCGATGCTCTCGCGAGGGAGATGTACGAAATGGCATCGAGGGGAGCGCAAGGGGGACAGGAGGGCGAGACCTCGCCGGCTAAGAGCTCCGGGGACGAGAGGTCGGTTTCCGCTTCCGAGTTGATCTCTTCGCAATCCGAGTCTAATTCCGATTCGTCTGATTCAAACTCGGAAAGCGACTTCGAGTCCGACTCCGACTCCGGTTGGTGAGCCTGAGGATGTGGCTGAGTGCGATCCGGATGAAAAATACACAGTCCGACCCAGCTAGTATCGCTCAAAAGATCTCGTCACGCCCAGGCCATCTTAGTGGGCTTTAGAGCCTGCACATATACTGAGGGACGAAACGAAAAAGACGACTCATTTGCGGAGTCTACGGCTGGCGTTGCTTCTTTGCTGAAAGCAACCACATTGCACAACATCCGACTCCATTTCGAGGACGAAGATGTCTCGCACTGACATCGCTTCAACTTGTCCTTTCTACCTTTCCACACTCCAATCAAAGTTGAAGGGCCCATCTACTACGCTCAGCGAGGAGACATCAGGGCTCTTCCTTCACTGGACGGTCTTCCGTTCCCCAACCCGTCCAAGCGGGAGTATTTGCTATAAGGGGCTAACATCGGCATGGGACGAAAGACATTTTGGACGAAAGTGGCATCTTGGCGTTGGGATGAGATGGGCATTTATTGGGAACAGCGTTGGCGTTGTCCGGTTATCTTGGGCTCGGGGAAAGACTCCCGGAATTCAGCGTGCTATTCCGTCTTGGCGTAAGGATGAAGCAGCTTTACTGATACCCTAAGATATGTGGGATGGAAGACAACTGATGGTTTGTGCGGGCTTTCGGAATTTCCAAGAGGGTGAGATCTCAGCAGCGCTTCAGTGGGGAGCGTTTTGTCATGGAGCCTTAGGTTGAGGGATTTGTATTGATTACTATCATGAACAATCGTTTCCCCCCTAGATCTTCATAATTTTATCTGGGAACTCTTGGCCTCGCCTGGAACGGCATGTCATACCTCGAACGGTCTCGAGCGAGATGGTATCCCCGCGTTATTTTGCCGCCTGTCGTTGTTACAGGTACTGCTTAGAGTTCTGTTTGCGCCCGTTTCTGGCGGCTGGCACATAGCAAGGTGCCCCGCCAAGTACTAGGCATGAGTCGGATAACACCGTTGACAGTAATGGCTTTCGGTTCCGAACGATGAACTCGGGTAGAGCTTACGGCTCTGTCTATCTATCTCTACTTCACTTGCGTCAGTGTTGGGTGGAGAGATTTCCTCCTACCATTACTTATATAGTTGCTCTATTGCTTTTAACCCGGTGATGAGAGTCATTAGGACTATTAAGTCGCTGTAGCAATGGTTTTCTCCCCATCTCCTTTGGCTCTTGGAGCAGCAAGCAAACTGGCTCCGGCGTCGCCTCTCTGCGGCTTGCTGAGTTGCGGGACCGCGATGGCAGAGGCTGTGGTGGTGGTGTCATGTCAAGAGACGCTGAAACATCGGCCCTACTTTAGATGACTGGCTTCAAATGTGGAAGAACCCCGGCCAGCCCGACCAGTCTGACGAGACAGGGCAGCACGTGCGTATCAGGCAGGCAGGTGCTTCATGAAGTTCAGAGTGCAGTGCCTAGCAACTACTCAACGGATCAAAGCCGTAGGTCTTACTAAGGCACTGAGATATTTGTCTAGGAGCATGATGGCCTCATCCTATGTAGATACGAGCGATATCTCTCGTTGGTCGGGGGCTTGAGAGTTTCTATCGGATAGTTTCCAGTTGCAGCTAGGATGCTCCGTCACAAGACAGGTAGTTACGTATACCTACTCATATAGCTATGGATATGCAGCTGCCTGCCTGGTTCAGGACCAGCCGAATCCGTGGCGCGTGGGGATGTACCTCGACTGGTGTTCCTGGTAAGGTGCCTCGCCATGTGGCTTTCCTTGGATCGAAGCTGGTTATCCACAATTCCATATCGCGGACCGATTCGCTCTGATAGTCACAGGGCACGAGATTGACGTAAGGCCAAACCCGCCAGGGTCCACAGGGCTACCCTAACCGATCGTCTCAGCTGCTGGGCTGTGGTCGTCGCTCGTGGGTAGATACGGCGTACGGACACGGACGTGACATATGCGTGCGGCTCTAAGTTACAGTAGAGCGTCTCGCAGTGCCTGGGCGCTCGGAATGGGCCGACGGATGCGTTTGGCGCCCCTCGGATCCCAGATTACCTAAACGGACCGGGGGCATAAGCACCTGCAGACAAGAAGCCGCTTGCATGCGTGACACAGCAGCAACGTCGAAGCTTATCGTACGGCCAACTAGCCGACGGGAGTTAGGCTCAGGTACCCAGTTCTAGACTCGGTCACTGGGGTTAAATAGAGGCCTTTAATCCTGTAATCCTCAACCTTGGGTCTCTCGCGCCCCGCACCGGTATTTCCGCTCGGGAAGAAATCGAAGTCATTTCGGAATACAGAAGAAATTTGTTTCGGGCGGGTTGGACTTCACGAAGTGTCGAACTGATGCGTCCATGCACCGACTAACAAAGACTGGCCCAAATATAGACGGTAACCCCAGGTGACCTCTAATCTCCAGAGACTAAAGGGATCGACGATGAGCTGAGAGCAGGGCTACGCTAGTAAATTGACAGAGTGAATCGTGCTGCTGACTGCAGTAAAGCGGCTCAGATGGGTATCTCGTACATGGCACACCGACCGATTAACTTGTCGCCGGCCGTGGGAGTGGGCCATCATTTCGTACAGACAATTCTTTGTACCGCTTATCTGTAATGGAATAAATCTGGGTCTGATCAATACTACATGATGGACTGATACCTCCGTACGGACGATGTGATATCACGACTTGGCTTCCCGATACGGCAATTCAACGGAGACGGTAATCTAGAACAAATCCCCGGCACCTAAGGAAAGAGGCTCAAGCTAGTAAGGCTAAGCCGGGGGAGGACCTGACACATCTGACGCATCTGCCGCCAAGGGAACTAATGACTGACTTACTTGAGTTAAATGTTAGCTCTTGGCAAGTTATTATGTACTAGAACTGGATCCGAAGAAAAGATCACCCTAGAACTTTTAGTGAGCCCCTCCCTGGCTTGTGGATTTACCCATAGGATGCGGAGAATGAGCCTATCTCAAGCTTCGATAACCCATCGATGCATTAGTCAACCCCAGACTTTACCAATTCGACAAGATCGCCTGGACCTAGGGCGCCCGTGCGCCAAATCGTTGGGGCTGCCTACGTACTGAACCCCAGCGTTCCAGCCCTTTCAAGGTGGTTTTGGCGGGCTCGTGGGGAATGTATAAATCATACAGAGTTTCCACGTAGAATGGATGTATGAAATTGGACAACAACAGCAAAAAGCAACAGATCGAGCTAAGAGCTACTATCTGGTTCAAACAAAGAAACGAACACTAGCCGAGTCATAGTCACGTTCGTTCGCAATCGTCTCCAGAGGTCCGCACATATAATAACAACACATATCACGTGTTATCTACACCGACATTCTTCGAAATGGCCTCCGTCCGCACCTTCGAGTTCGTCTCCTACAACCCCGCCAACGCCAACGTGAAGCGGTCCATCTCGGTGCGCGTCATGGTGTCCAACAAGAACGGCACCCCCCATGTCAAGGTCGTCGGCCTCGACCGCAGGCACCACGTCCCCGGCAAGGGCCTGCTGCACCACAGCTCTGCCACCACCCGCCGCGATATGCTCGTCTTCTAAGTCGACCATGCCATGCCGTCTCGGGCAGGTGCATGTATGACACCGACGCCCTGCTGGGCGCCGGGTTGCGAGAACAAGCGTTGGCGTTGAAGTCATGGTTGAAACTGGGTCATTCTCTTCCTAATTGTACATATCCCGATTGGCGGGGAAGAGGCAAGAGAGATGGAGCGTACCTAGGCCGCCAGCAAGGAGTAGCGACGGGCCGGACCGGTGGACGGGAGTGAGGGGCATTCAAAGCGGGAGTTATGGGCATTAGCGGAGTTACGAGGTCACAGTCGCACAACAGCATATTTGGACTTTTGGAGCAATTCTTTCTGTGCATGGTTACATATCAAGAGGGGAGCACATTGGAGGGGACGATGGGGAAGTAGGAACGAACGGTCTACCCGACCTGATTCCATTTCTTTACAAATCACTAAGAAATACTTGAAGTTTAGCTTTGGTTTGACCTCTTGAATGCCTCTTGCGTTGAATATGTGAGAGTTCTGGATATTGCGTGAGATTCGGACTCTGTCGGGCCCCAATCCATGCCCACAGCTTTGCCATGAGTAGAATAGCTACCGACTATACCTAATCCTAACCTTGGAAGAGAGAAACGGGACTTAAGTCGTCGTTACATGGGCTGGTGTGTACAATATCGCTCCAGAATATCCAGCAGTGCATGTGGAAACGAGGGCGCGCGATTAATGTAGGGTGTGTGACATCATAGGACCCACATATAGCCCTGGAAAAATCACATATAGTGCCCTACTATATCTAGACTCAGAAACAACAACAACAAGAACACCCTGAGAATATACTAGATTGGCTTTTGGCACACGATATCCGACGAAGGGTGAACTAACAGCAGTAACAACAATTTTTGGTGGTTCATGTTATCACGTTACCTAGACAATAAAACTTCGGTGGGTTTTATGCTATCTGATTGGCCAGCTAATGGCAATTACTGACCCACACTTAGAAAATCGTTGGTGTGCTGCCACTTCGCCGTCGTCGGATTGGTAGTTGATCGCCTTGGGCTGAAGCTTGCAGCAAGGTCAGTGTTGTAGGGACTTTGATTTATTCGACTCCCGTCATGGAATGCATCCTTTGTATATTGTTCGCAAGAAGAGAATCTATATGCCCCCCTTCTTTATGTACAAGCTACCGTAGTAGTTGCCTTCTCGCCCTTTGGTGGAGACTTGGCCTTGGCTATGCGACGCTCACGAGGTGCTACTGTTCAAGTCACCAAAGTACGTCTTCCAGAAGGACGGCATCTCCCCACACATCGGAAACTTTATAAGTTGTGCCAATCGCACCTATATCCCTGCACCCACGGATCCGTTCTATCCCTGCCCTTCATATTCTCGCCAGTGGATCCTTCAAGATCATTAATGAGTCTGGCATGCCCACATCAGCCGTAGATGGCACCGTATTATTCTCCTCGTACATGTTCTCGTCGCCAAGGATGTTCGTGATGAGTTTGTGTAGGCGGCATCTCCAAAATACTTCCGGTCGAACTCTTTGTCAAATCGGTCCACTAACGTCGTGAGGAGGACCCCACACCTGGTAATTACGTCGCTGAGGTCAACCGTCTCAAGGCAGGCAGGGCCGTGATTCAGATACTCTTCGTATCGTGCGACCATCTCCTCCCGACTTAACCGGCGGTGTTTCATCCCTTTATTTTCTTGTTGCTCTTTCTGTTCATGTCTTCTCCCGTCATATAGTTCCAGACTTGACTAGCTATCTGTTTGTTGAACTCTCTCATTCTCATCTTCCCGTTCTTGTGCTCGTGAATTGTTTCCCAATGCTGTTGGCTCCATACGAAAGGCTGTGCGCTTCGGTGCTTTCCTGTTCGTCTTTTCTAGTCCGCTGCGGCTCCGAAATGTGCCACGGGGCTCTTCCATCGAGGTCGGCAATCCGGAACTAAAGAACGCTCCTTGGTACGTACTGATCAGGACGTTTATCTCAGGGAAGGGTTCCTAAAGAAGGTCTAAAATTCGGAAGCTCTGATCTAAGAAGACGCGGAAGAAATTTGCCTCGTTCCCATTCACGAGTTGGATTGCCGCTTGCTCTCGTTTCGAGAGAGTCCATCATCAGTGCCATTGCGAGAAGGGGGTTACTCTGGATCAAGAAGGCAGCGTTCTCATGAGGCTGGATGAGATTCAGCTTCATTCCAGCAGAAGTGGTGAACAGCTCCGTGGAGGTCCTTTTGCTCAAAAATAACGCAAATAGCTCCGTCGACCAGTCCGGAAGCCCACAGCGGCAAACTTTTGGCGAAGTTGGTGGCACGGGTGTCGCTGTTGGACCATTGGGTAACTGGTGTTTCTACCAATTATATATTCTTAACTTTGATGATAGTTAAGTCCTCAATGCCCAACCGAGCAGAACCTACTGGTGCTAAGGAAATGGTGCGTTTAACAGGCACTGTAAATAGTCCCGTCTTTCGGATATTAGGTGCCTTGATACTGCGCAAATTGTTACAGGCTTCGTCTGGCTTAGATTAAAATCCAGGAGCGTATATGTGAGATAATATATACATGTCGGCAATTGTGTTGCATTCTTCAGACTGGGGCTCTGACCCCTGCTAATTCTAGGTTACTCGTTTCCAACAGGGGGGGAGCAGCTAGATATAGCCTTCAGCTCCTTTGTCCTTGCAATCCTAGGGCCACAAATCAAAGTACGGTGTGTCACAGGGATCACTGGGACAAAACCCAAAATTCATGAATACATACACGCCCGGGTAAAATTAAATGCATTTTTAATAAATTAAACAGAATTCGGTTATAAAATTAAACAAAATTATTTTTTAAATAAATATTAGCCTAACATAAATAGGCCTAAACAAGGTCGTACAAACTTATATAAGCTTTTACAGTTTCGTAACAGCTTTATTAAACCTAAATCAATCTTATTAATTTAATATACGCGTTATTATTTAAACTTTTGCTTTACCCAGCTTTACTTATTTTGTAATAGCTTACCTAATTAACCACGGTTAGTTTTTCCTTAAATACCCCTAGTTTATTACTTATCCGGCTTATAAAAAGGTGTTCGTATTAATTATAAACCTTATTTCCTTTCCACTATCTTTTCCTACCTCGGACAATCCTATTTAACCTTAAAATACCCCGGCTTTTTTAACACCAGCTATTACTATATCCTATAAACCGTTATTTACCTTTACAAAAATTATTTAACTAGTTAAACGGAAACGTATAAAGCCTTTAAAAGCTAAATCCGAACTTAAATTGATTTTTAACGATATTACTATCGTTTTGTACGTTAATAAAGAGTACTTAATTAATTATACGCCTTTTAAAACGCGGAAAATTAAAAGTATTACTAAAGGTTAAATTATATCAACCTTACTTAAAGTTATTAATATTTACTACGATAATTATAAAACTTTTATTAAGTATATATTTTATAAATAAAACGTAAAAAAATAATACCGCTAAGAAAAAAATTAAAAATTCGTAAATAAAATACAATTAAGAAATAAATAAAACTATATAATTTTACTATTAAACCCTTTTAAACGTATTCGGCTTTAAGATATTAAATACGCAAATAAGTAAGATATTACGAAAAATAAGTTTACTATTAATATCCTATACAGACTTATCCTTAAAGAATTAAACGAAAAGGAAGATAAAATATTTAAAAAAGATAAAAATAAAAATAAAAGTAAACTATAACGTAAGCCAACTTTTTATCGAAACTTTTAATAAGTTAGTACAAAACCTGGCAAAAACTATAATATTATAAATATCGTTACAGCGGTACGAACAAAAAACGTACTAAAGAGAATTCCTCCGACCAACCCCGTACCAGCCAAATCGTCTTTACTTAAGGTTAAACGTAAACCAAATCCCTTAATTAAAGTAAAAAAAATATCTTTTATTATAAAATAAAAGCTAACGGAAAAGGCCACGGCTAAATCCTAACTAATACAAACTTATATAAATACATACAAGGCTTTAAAAATTTAAAGCGAAATAATATTATATAAGACAGCTGTAAACAACAGCGTATAAGGGGTTACGAAAAAGAAAAACTTGGTACGGGTTAATCCGGATAATACGGAAAGTTATATAATTAAAAAGCGCTAGGATTTACCTTTTCCTATAATAACAAAGGTTACTAAAAAGAAAAAAAATTATAACGATATAAAGGGAAAAGATATAAAAATTATATAGGTTAAAATAAACTAAGAAAAGGCAAATTAACGTATATAAACTTTTATTACAAGAATAGTTTTCCGCTTTATATTATATAAGGTTATTATCTTCGTTATTAAACGTTAGCTGGTTTAATCTACCTAAATCAACTTTAAATTCGCGATATATATCTTAAATATAGGTTTTCGGATTAATTTTAAGCCTAAAGGAATTTCTTTAGAAACAGCTAATATCCGTTCCGTTTTTAACAAGTAAATTCGTCCCTTAAATATAAATATTGGCGAAACCAAGGTTCGTTTCGAAATATATCGGCTTATTTTTAAAAAAAAGCTACCTATTCTTTTTAAAATACTGTTGCATATATCTATAATAACCTTAGGTAAATAGGCGTTAAGGTCGATTTTATTTTTTTTAACTAAAATTACTAATTCCGCCTATTATTTACGATTTAACGGAACTTTACAATTTACAAAACCCTTAATAATATCGGGGTTTATATATAAGTTATATAAGATATCGGGAATAACGTAAAAACGAATAAACTATAAGCAAATAAAATAAATATTCCAGGTTTAAACGAAATCGTAAATTTTTTTTCGAAAGATAAGCATATAAATATAAACTAACACAATACGGTCGAAAACCTTTACTTTCCTTTATAAACGTTAATTTTATAATCGGCCGAAAAACTTTTACGATTAAATATAATTAACTCCGTATAAAAAAATATATTTAAAAATCGTATTTACCTATTAAAATATAACGCGGTTTTCCGCTAATCTAATCTATTAATTTTCGATCCGCTAATTCTAAATACTTTTCCTATAGCACTAAACGTTTTTCCATTATAACCGCTTAATATAAATTTATATAAGGCTGTATTTCTTAAAAATAACCTATATAAAGCTATAAAAAGCTAAAAAAAAGTTAAGTAATATATTATTAAAAGAAAATCGAATTAATTAACTAGGTTCTCGATAAAAATCGAAATTAAAGGGAAATCGTCTGCTTTTTATACGCTTTAAAAAATAATAATACGCAGCTATTATAAATCCAGTTTCGACATTATAATCTAACCGGATAAGCTAAAAAATATAACTAATAACGCTAACAACATATAAATACTAAATAAAAACAGAACGGAAAATAAAAACGTTAAAACCGATATAAAACCATATAATATAACGTAAATAAACGTTTATACCGGCGTAAATCTCGAATCTATACTGCGTAAACTTATAATAAACATTTATAAATAAAATATAATTCGGCCTCGGAATAATCCAGCTAACGCGGCACCGATATAACTTATTCCAACGCTTACGGACTTTTACGGGGTAAAACTTATTATAAACAACGCAAATAATACGCTAAAAAAAGTTAAAACCTTCCCGCCGAAGCTATATATATAAAAGCCGGAAACCAAAACGGCGTAAAAGGTCGTAAATAACTTGTTTACGGGCGAAAAAAACTTAAAAGTAATTAATTTCGTTAATAAAAGCCGTAATAATATAATAACGAAAAATATTAAGCTCGTAACGGATACGTTTAACCTTAATAAACGAAATAACGAAACTTTTTTTCCGGAAATATTAATAAATTTTATCATTATTATACCCGGACTTATAATAAAAACAATTAATATAGGTACGTAAAACTTCGGACGCGTTTATACGTACTTTATATCGGAATACGCTTTATTTCTATAAACGTTATTAAAACGTTTTATAGGTAATTTCGACGTGGTAAAGGTTAAATAAAGCTTATATAACTTAGTTTAAAGGGGTAGAAAAGAAATAAAACTAAATAAGCTATTTATAATATAGCTTAAAATTAACGCAAAGGTAAGGCATACTATAACGAACGTAAAAACGAAAAAACGAAACGATAAAAGCTAATTACGGGAAAAAAAGGTTAATATAAGGAAAATAAAGTTCGTATAGGGTTATACAGGGATATATAGGCGTATATAAGCCTATAAAGATTTTTCTTAATTTTATTTATTATTATTTAAAATATTATATTATATATATAATAAATAAATAAATAATTTTATTAAATTATTAATAAATTTAATTTAATAATAAATATGATATATTTTTAAAATATTTTAATATTATTAAAAATTAAAAATAAAAATTATAAATTTATTTTATTTTATATTTTATATTATATTAAAAATAATAACGTACTATATAAGCGAGCTGTACATATAAACGAGCTGTACATTTTTTAATACGTCGCGATAACAAATTCGAATTAAATAATTACAATATATTAAATCAATTTAAACTAATCGGATTTTTTATCGCTAAATGCTTCTATATCCTTTTTACAAATACGCGTATTATATCCGGGCTTACCGTAAACGCCACATTTTCGTTTTTTCGCCTAAACCCTTTTGCAATAATCCTTTTCGGCCGTTATTAACTGCGATTATTTACCACTACCTTCCTTCGTAACTATAAAAACTTATGCTTTTTTTACAATAAGTATTTTTTCTTTTTAAAAACGTTTATTTTTAGTTTTCCGGCGTTTATTAAGAACGTAATTCGTTTCGTACAATAAACCGCATTTCTTCCGAAAAAAAGTAACTTCGTACAAAAACATTAGGTTACTTTTTGTTAAAAAATTAACCGATTTAATTATTTTGGTCGGTAAGTTACTTTAATAATTTCTAATTTTTCTTTGTAAATAATATCTTTATCAAATCGTTTCGGTAATATTTTTAAAAATTTTCGCAAATAAAAAAATAACGGAATTAATAAAGGTAAATGGAAAAACGGTCGGTATAAATATAACTAGAACTTCTAGTTCGAAAAAAACATAATTAAAATCGAATAAAACAAATCCCGTTTTTGTAAATCCGGATTTAATATTATCGGTCATTATAACGGTTTTAAACGCGTCGTAAAAGCCAGCAATAAAATCTTCCTTAATAATATATATAACGAATAAACGCGTTTTAATACGGAAAAATAAAATACGTCGAAAGGTTAAAACTAATAAAAAAAATAAATAAATATATAAAATATAATAATATCGTTAGTTTTGTAATAATTTTTAAATTCGATCGAATAATAACTTTCATAACCGTTAAGAATAAAAAAACGTTTCGAACTTTTAATACGCATTTTAATGTATTTATCGAAATGCTTAATCCATTTTAAATCCAGTTTATTTATCGTCCAGCCGTTTTCGCTTATAACAATTTTCTAATCGGGTAAAAGTGGGTTATCGGCGAACCAGCAAAAAAAATGGTTTTTCCCGGCAAAAATAATAAATAAAAATAAGGCCCAACTTTAAAAGTTAACAATTTATATTACCGTAAACTATTCCTTATTCCTTTATTATGCCTATCTAAATTTTTTACGTTTTTCGGTATTTATAATTACTATACTTATTGCTATAAAAAAACCTATCAAAAACCTTATTTCGTCGAAATTATAAATATCCTTTTCCGTAATACCGTATTTCGCAATTATAACCCAAACAAACTTAAACTATTTACGAAATACCTTTAAATTTTCGTATAAAACCCGTTAATAATTTATTTTTTAATTTAAACACGTTTTAAATTTATATTACCGTTTAATAAAATTAAATACCTAATTAACCCCGATACGTCCTATAACGCGTTACGTAAATAATAAATTCGCCATATCTTTAACGTATTAACGCCAGACAGGAAACGCTTACGCATTTAAATTAAAGATTCGTTCGATAATCGATTTTTTTTTAATCGGCGTTAATTTTCGCAAATTAAAAATAGTATCGAATCGGGTATATTTATTATTAATTCGCGTTTTTAAGGTAATAAATAGAATATTATAAATAGAACTAAGTTTTTTATAACTAAGCTTCGGGTTTCGTTTTTTAACTTAAACGGCTAAATTTATTTTCGCTTCTTTTATAAACCGTTCCATATTATAATTATTAAGAAATAAATAATTAAAGTTAAAAAGTTAAAATAATAAAAAAAATATATAGCTTGCTTATATATACAGTTCGCTTATATAATACGTTATTTAAAATAATATTAATAAATATATTTATATTTATTAAATATAAATTACGTATTTATAGAAATTTAATAATTAATTTCGAAATAAAATTTTTCGTAATTAAAACGTATAATTTATTATTATTATAAAAATTATTAATAATTATTATATTTAAAAATATTAAATAAAATATTTATCGTATTAATTATTAATAACGTATTATATAAATAAATTGCTTATATAAATAAATCGTTCGTTTTTTATATTATTTTAATTACGTAATTTTAATTATTTATTTTTTAATATTAATAATATAAAATAATTTATAAAAAAAATAAAAATAAACTTAATTATTTAAATTAAAAAAAAACTTAAAATTTAATTATAAACGATTTTATATAATATATAACGTTTCCGAATTTACTTTAAAAAATTAATATAAAAATAAAATTTATTAAACCGATATTATTTTTAATTTGTAAAAATTAATATTAACCCAAAAAAAATCGATTATCGAATAAATTTTAAATTTAAATATACGAATATTTTTTTTCCTGTTTTAATATATTAAAAATATAATAAATTTATTATTTACTTAATATATTACAATACGTATCGGAATTAATTAAACGTTTAATTTTATTAAATAATTAAAAAAATTTAAAACGTATTTAAATCGAAAAATAAATTATTAAAAAATTTTATATAAAAATTTAAAAATATTTCGTAAATAATTTACATTTATTTAAGTTATAATTATAAAATATAATATCGTAAAAAAAGATATTTATAATAATAAATATAATAATTATAAATACCGAAAAATATAAAAAATTTAAATAAACGTAATAAAAAATAAAAAATAATTTATAATAATATAAACCGTTAACTTTTAAAATTAAGCCTTATTTTTATTTATTATTTTTACCGGGAAAAATTATTTTTTTTATTAATTCGTTAATAACTTATTTTTATTTAATTAAAAAATTACCATAAACGAAAACGGTTGAATAATAAATAAATTAAATTTAAAATAAATTAAATATTTAGATAAATATATTAAAATACGTATTAAAAATTTAAAACGTTTTTTTATTTTTAATAATTACGAAAGTTATTATTTAATTAAATTCGAAAATTACTATAAAATTAATAATATTATTATATTTTATATATTTACTTATTTTTTTATCGGTTTTAATTTTTTAACGTATTTTATTTTTCCGTATTAAAACGTATTTATTCGTTATATATTAAAGGTTTTATATAATATTATATTATTTGTATTATTAAAAAAGATTTTATTACCGGTTTTTATAACATATTTAAAATTACTATAATAACTAATAATATTAAATCCGGATTTATAAAAATAAAATTTATTTTATTTAATTTTAATTATATTTATATTAATTATTTTTTTATTTACGAAATTTTTTAAAAATATTATTTATAAAGGAAAATTAAAAATTATTAAGGTAATTTACCGATAAAAATAATTAAATCGGTTAATTTTTTTAAAAAAAAATTCATTATTTTTATATAAAATTACTTTTTTTTTTAAAAAACGGTTATTTTTACGAAATAAATTACGTTTTTAATAAACGTTAAAAAATTAAAAATATACGTTTAAAAAAAAAACGTTTATTATAAAAAAAATATAAATTCTTATAACAAAAAAAATAATAGTAAATAATTATAATTAATAAAAGTTAAAAGTAATTATTATGAAAATATGAGAATATGTACCATTAGGTATCTAACGTAGCTGATCCATCCACTATATACATACACATTGGTTCTTATAAACGCGACCGGAAGGTACCTCCAAAAACCGTACCTCTTAAAAGGCCGGATAAAAAACCCGATTGATAGGAGTCTTCTGACACGGTAACAAGTGCAATTACGTACACGATTGATTTGATTGGTTAGTTCCCAGAGCCCCCAACCACTCCAGTTGTCGCCGACACAGTGGCGGAGCCGAAGCTCCAATGGTCTAGCTCCTTTTAGGCTGGCGCCACCTAAAGGAACCGGCGTCCCAAGCTGGATTCGAACCAACTGTCTTTTGCGCCCAACCGCAATAGGGTGCCCAAGCCTGTCGCAATTGAAAAAGACACCCAGGCTCGCAACCACTGAGCTATTAGGACAAAGTAATTATTATAAAAAGATTTAAATAAAAAAAACGGAAATATAACGTTTATAATAAATCCGGATATAATATACGTATTTATAAAAAAATTATAAAAATATTTAATAATAAGAAATTTAAATAATTTAAATTAATTTATTTAATTTCGTTATTATAAAATATTAAAAAATAAACGATTTATTTATATAATACGTTATAATTATTTTATATTTTTAATTTAATTTAAATAATATAAATTAAATTAAATTAAAAATACGAAATAATTATATTAATAATTAATATAATAAATATTTTATTTAATATTTTTAAAAATAAAAATTATTAATAATTTTTATAATAATAATAAATTATATTTTAATTATAAAAATCTTTATTTTAAAATTAATTATTATATAATAACGTATAATACAAGCAAGCTGTATATATAAGCGAGCTATATACTTTTTAACACCTCGTAATAACTAATCTAAATAACTTAACCATAATAGATTTAATTAATTTAATCGACGGTATTCTTTTTTGCTAACTATATTTATAACTTTTAAATAAATATACGTATTATATTAAAGTTTATTACGGATATTATATTGTTATTTCTTTTTATTAACTTATATACGATAATTATTTCTAATAATTATTAATAATATTTTTTTTATTATTATTTTTTCTGCCGACCGAAAAACGTATTTATTCTATATAACAAATATTTTTTTTTATTAAAAACGTTTATTTTAATTATTTAAATACGTAAGGTCGAATTGTTATTTTAACAAATTTTGCAAAACTATAACGTGCTTTTTAATACGCCTTATAACAAACCTTATAGCCGTACCTTATAGCCTTGCCCTGTAACCTTATACCGTACCTTTTAGCCTTTTAATACGACGTATTTTGCAAATATTTTTTACGTATTAAAACCGTATAAAAAACGCTTACGTATATAAGTTAGGTATTTAGTCGGTAATCGTATTTTTATCGGTCGGGTTTAATTTTAACGGATTAGGGATAATATTAACTTAAACGCATAAAGGGATAATCGGTTATATACGGATTAGCAAAAGGGAAATAGTAACATACGTCCGCAAAAAGCCTTAATATAATACGTACATTTATCCAAAAGCTATAAATATAATTAGCGAAAAAGAATACCGTTAATTAAATTAATTAAATCTGTTATAGTTAAATTATTTGGATTAGTTATTACGAGGTGTTAAAAAGTATACAGCTCGCTTGTATATACAGCTCGCTTATATTATACGTTACCGATAAATTTTAATTTTAATATATTTTATATTTTTTAATTAATTTAATTAAAAATAAATAAATAATAATTTAAAAAATATTAAATTTATATAAAATAATTACTTTCCCTAGAAAAGACGTAACCGTAGAATAAAATTAAATAAATAAATAGATTATAATATCGGTTATTAAGCTTTACTAAGCTTTAACTTTTTTATAAACTGCCTTATTATACAAGCCCTTATCGACGACCATTTTTAACCGAATTCTGGACGGTTTTTACAATCCGGAGTAGCCGGATAAATTATTGTTTGTAATTTTTTAATTCGTATCGAATTAAAAGTTAAACTTCGAAATTCTTAAGCTTTTTACCGCCTATATTTAGCTTTTTTAATAGTTCCTTTATACGGTTAATATTTTTTATTATAAAGTTATTTAACTTTTAATTATTTTTATTTATATAAATTAAATTATATCCGAAAATTAAAAATAAAATCCGATTTTTTTGGGAAAAGTCGGTTAAATCGACGGAGGTATCGATATTTTTGGTTTGTTTTAAAGTTTTATTAAATTTAAGGATTTTAAAAAAAACGTTTTCCGTAAAAACTTTATAATTACGGAGTACCGGTATCTTATAATGGGAATTACCTGGTATATTTTAACTGTTTTAATTAATAAGGATTTAAAAAGTTATGGGATTAATTAAGGTTAAAGTTATAGGACTGGTAAAAGGTTACAAAGCAGCTATCTTATACGGATTTAAGGTTTACCGCGAAAAGCTTAATATCTTTTAAATTATTGCATTCCAGGAAATTCCTTTTGCCGAATTAGCTAGAAGGTATAAGGTTTATTAGGGTTGAAGCTTGTTGGTATTACGCGATCGGTTTCGGAATAAGGCTTTTCGTAACCGAAACGTATAATTTATTATTACCGTAAAAACTATTAATAATTACTGTATTCGAAAATACTGGGTAAAGTATTTATTATATTAATTATTAATATAATTACTTCGTATCTTTAGCTTAGTCTGGATAATACGGCTTAAACCTAATAACCTTGTATATAAAATAATTATTTTATAATTTTTCGTTAATTTTACGATTTTTTTAAATTTAATTAATTTTAAAACTTTTTAAATTTTTATTAACTAAAATAATTAAAATATATTAATTAAATTCGAATATAAGATTTTTATATTTTATATTTTTAAAATTTTAATAAAAATGTTTTTAATTAAATTACTCGATTTAAGTAAAATAATTAACCGAATAAAATATATTAATATTTTTATTAATATTAATACCTTTTCCGAAAAAAATTAAATTTTATTTTTAATTTTCGAATATAATTTATTTTAAAATAATAAAAATAATTAATTTTTATATAAATTTATATTAAAAAATATTTAATTTTAAAATTTTTTTAATAAAATTAAAAAAAAAATTAAAATTATTAAAATGTAATTTTTATATTAATATAAAAAAATTATAAATAATAATTTATCCGATTTTTTTAAATTACGAAAATTATTTAAAATTTTATTAAAAATAATTATTAATAAAAATATAATTAAATAATTTAAAATTATTTTAAAATAAAATATTTATAAAAAATATAATTTAATAAAGTTTAATAATTAATAATAATATTTATTTATTTATTTAATTTAAATTTATTATTATATTTTTTTTAAAAAAAATATTATAATAAAAATATTTACGATAATAAAAAATTAAAGAAATTAAAGAAATTAAAAATATTAAAAATATTAAAAATATTAAAAATATTAAAAATATTAAATATATTAAAGATATTAAAGATATTAAAGATATTAAAGATATTAAAAAGAAAATTAAAAAAATTAATAATTATAAATAAAATATATAAAAATCTTTACGGGGTTATACGGGTTTGTATTTATTTATAAGAGGCTGTATTATTTTATACGTAACTTATTTAGCTTTATCTAGGTTTTTATAACTTGTAAAACCTTTAATAAAGGCGCGCCGGCCTTGAAAATATAATTTCTTTAGGTATTAATTTTTATAACGCCTTGTTAAACTTTATCCGACCCTGTATAACCTTGTATTACTTTATATAACCCTGGAGAAACCTGTATAACTTTGTATTAACCTGTTTAATTTTTATTTGCGGCGGCGTTTTTTAATAGAAGGTGGAGAAAAGGCGAAGCCCTTTTTATTTATAAGTTCAGCCTTATACCAGCCGATTATTTACTTTAGCTGGTGTATAATTGTTTTTTTCAGTATCTTTTCGGTAATAACCGGTTATACATTATCGTTATCGTCGTTATCCGTAACTGTACTGGTTAATACGAGTTAGTATAGGTTTATATAGGGTTAATTAAATATTTACTATTTTAAATAAAGGCGTTACTTTTTTTATTAACGTAAAATTTGCAGTTATAAACCTACGAAAAATACTGGTAGTATTGGTAGGCTCTTTTAAATACGTTCGGGCTATAAGAATAATAATTTTTAAACGGTTTTTTGTTACGCGGATCTATATAGGTTAACTCGGATCCGTATAACCTTGTATAGGTTTGTACGAGGCTTACTGTTGCAGTTTTTATATATACGGCGGTTAACTGGTTTAAACGTAATATACGTAATAACGGTATATTTTTATTAAATTCGCTTAAACTTAATTTGGGCTATAACGATATTACCGGTTTAGTTACGGTACTTTAAAAAATCGATTAATTCGTTTAGGTTTTATACGACCTTGTTAGTTTTTATATAACTCTATACGACCTTATATTTACCGGATAATCCTCGATCTAGTTTTGTACCTAAGCCTCCTTAACGAAACGTAACATATTAAACGCTTTTTTCGTTTTTATAAAATCCTCCTTGTTAATATACAGCTTATTAAGCTTGTTTAATTTTATAATAAGCGTTTTTTTATATTTTTAATACGATAACGGTTTCGCTATCTTAATCATACCTATGTAAATTTGTAAAAGCCTATAAATAATTATTTACTTTCGGTCATATCCGTATACTTTTTAACGTAAGCGGTTTAACTTTTTTTAATCTTATACACTTTATAACGTATTTAGTTAGCCCTATATAACCCTATATAAACTTATATAACCTTAAATTTTTTTAAATTAAATATATAATAAAAATTATTAATTAAATATACATTTTAACCGGTTTAATAAAACGAAAATAAATATCTAATTAATTTAATAATAACGTATATATATATATACTAAGCTTAACACTTAATTATATTTAATAGTTATAATTTATATATAATAAGGTAGCCCTATTAAAAATTTAGGTTTTGTCCCAGTAATCCTTATACTACACCTTATCAAAGCCCTTTTAATCCTTTTAACGTTTTAATAATAAATCACTACATCGACCGACAATATACATATATATATATATGTTCATACTACGTTTAAAACGATATGATTTAAGTCCTTGATCTTTTATTAAAGCTTAACAGGTTATAAGCTTTTAAATAACATACTGATTATATCATAAATAAACGAATAAGTGTAATAATTAAATATAATAGTTTTATAACTAGGTAAAGTGCTAAAAAGGTTGAGGAAACTTTCGAAGCCGTAACTTTTAATGCGGAGCATATAACATCAGACTTAATTTTACCAGTATTCTGACGCGTCCCATGATGGAAGTTAAATGGCAGTTGACCAGGGAAGAAGATTTTGCAATTTGATCTGGCTTAAGCAGGGTCGCGAACTTGGCATCTTCAAATGGCTATTGGAAGTTCCATCCAATTCTCCATAAGCCCTAAGACTTCATAACATGGCGCTCTGCCAAGTGACTACCACCTATCTCTCGAGGAGTGCGACTTAGGTATTCGCTTCGTCCCACATCCTCTTGAAAGCATCTACAAGAGTATCTTGGCCTCGTCTGGCATTGTGTAGGCTTTTCGCCTCAGCCTCTAAAAGACCACCGGGGAGAATCGAAAGTGTCATTTCGGTGTAGTAACCGACGAGGTTACTTGGCAAGAATTGAGCGAAGAAGTCTGCCAGTTGATTTTTCTCCACCAATCTGACCTCGATGCTTTTCCCAGTCACATGCTCAAACGCTTTCTGTACGTCGCGAGTTGAGTACCACTCGGGTCCATAGAGATCGATGATCTCCGGGTTGGTCGTAGAACCTGACCCAGTACGGAGAAGCTCCTCAGCGCAAGTTCTTCCTATGTCCACGGCGGAAACCTAGGAACAGTACCACAAGTCAACAAGGGTGACGGCTTTTCCCAGATGGGGTGGGCGGAGATTATTACCATGGGTATCTTGAAGTCGAGTGGGGTGAGGGTTGAATAAAAGTGAGGCGGATCTGCCTTGATGGTATCAAGTGCTGTCACCCAATTTTCCATGAAGTACGCATTCCTGATAAACACCACTTCAGCTGCTGCCCCTTGGTAGATCGTCTCACTGACGTGGTTCGTTCGGATTTCTCCCTTTCCATTAGTCAGTAGTGAGTTTCCGGGGGGACAACTGGCAAGGCTTTGCTTACCACGCCCTCACTATACTGAGCTCCACCACTGGAGATATAGATGAGCCTTTTGACCGAACTTGTCCTTGAGACAGCATCGCGTACATTCTCCGCGATGACTCTAGCGTGTGCAATGACGTCAGACCCGTCATACTTAGGAGGGGTCAGCACAAGGACACCATCGGCACCGGCGAAGTCCAGGGCGGATGGATCAGTAAGGTCCCCTTGCACGGCCTTGAAGTTTGGGTAGGAACTGAACCCTATGGGCACTTTTGCCAGGTTACGGTAGATTCCGACCACAAGAGGTGCCGACGTATCATTTAGTAGTGCTTGAACTGCAGCGCGACCGGTTTGAGACGAAGCAGGGGCAACAATGAACTTCATCTTGACTGAGGATTACGTTTGGCAAGCGCGAAAAAGAATAGCAGATTAAGCAGAAGTGTCGGAATATGGAGAAGATGATCAACTATTTTCAAGGCAGACAGACAAATGAAGCGACCAGACCCCGCCATCTGCATTGTACATCTTCCGTCTTGGCAGCTGTACGTAGTTTCGGAGTTCTAGTCCTAATTCAGGAACCTTATGTGATTTGACTAGAGGAAGAGGTCAAAACAAAAAGCCGGCCGTTCACAAGAGATATATATACCTATTCAAAGCAAGAAAGAAACATGAGCAGGGACGACCTTGCATCATAAAGTACGACATATTACCCAGAGCAGTCACGTCTATATACAAGGATAAGAGGCGATGAAAGATCTATCTGAACATGAAGTTTCATTACCCCTTTTGAAGTCTAGATATCACTAAACCGAGCGATTGAGACATAAGCGAGTACGGCTCTAGGAGGAGGATGCCAGAGGAAAGGCCAGCTTAATCGTGAGCGTCCTTGGTCAGATAAAATACCGAATAGCCAGTGGTTTCTGCCTAATCGTTTGAGAGAGTCCCTATACCATTATTCTTACTAGCTTGCCATGTTATTAGTCTCGTCTCCCTCTGGATCTGCCGCAGAGATACAGGATGCACGAAAAGCGGAGACAGTTCGAGCAGATGGGCAGCTGCGCCGTGTGAGCCAATAGTACTGGCAAGCAGCTGCTCCTCGATCGGGAGAAATTCGCTGCCTGTATGCTCAAGTGCAACTTTTCTCCATGCCTGAAAAGCCAAAGGTTCTAATACTAGCAGCCACGTGCCTTTTAAAGTGACCCGAGCAGGAGTAGGTCTCCCTACGGTATCTGAAAAGGGAAGCATTACCCTGAGAGCCGTGCCATATTTCAATTACCTTGAGCTTCGGCATCCTCGGGGCAGCTGCACCAGCGTTGCAAAGCATTTCTGTGAGAGCGCAGCCGTCTTGCTGGTGTTTTACTCGCCTTGGATCCAGCAGCCGCGATGTTAGGACCAGGGTTTCTAAGCGGTCCCAAACCCAGGACTGAGAATCTTGCGCCTGTGTTGCCTGAAAGAACGACTCGGCATCAATACTGAATGAGGCTAACAGCCGCTCAAGTTTCGTAGAGGTCCGTGTTAAAGTTGCGCTGACCGCAGGCTCTGGCTTTCGATGGATTCTAATGTTAAGTCCGGGGTCGCCCGGTGCCAAGTTCCGAAATGTATGTGCGTAGTCTTCATTGAAATCTTCGAATAATGTCATGGTTCTTAAACCAGGGGGTAGGGAAGAAAGAAGCATATTCTTCAGCTCTATTTATTGAGGTAGGTGAGGTTAGTATTGACAGTCGCTGTAGGTTTAAATCTTTGGTATACGTCAGGGGTGCCTACCTTTATCCTTCTTCCTCTTCCCGATTGGCTCAATGTCTCCAGTTCTCGTAGTGGATGTGTTCAAGCTTAGCACAGTTCCCAGCAAGTTTGGCAAGAGCATGGGGACCAAAACGCGGGCGAGTCTGTCGTCGTATGGGGAAGTGGGTAACGACCTGGTTTGTCGCGAGTTCGACGCCCCCTTCCTCTTGTTTGAAATTCAGCCGGACATAATCAAACAACCTAATGATGCTGCCCCATTGTGGCTTTTCCACCGGGCGATCTTTAACCCAGCCATGACGTCGGGAGGCTCTAACTCGTGTCAAGTCATTCTCGTGGTCCCCGAACACCAGGTTCTTAAAGCAGTGTTTCGAATCACTGGGAGAGTATGCTTCGATCTCAAGCGTCAGACCATCAGTATCGGTCGGCCCCCAAGCGCCGAGAATCGAAAAGAGATGCCAGATTGCTGTCGTAATGGTGGTATTGTTGTTCCAGTATTTCTGACAGCCTTCGATTCTTTCGCAATCTGGGCACCCGTACGCTCCAAGTTGGACACGAAGACATATATGCTTAATGGCCCTCCTGACTTGCGTCCGTTGTAATTTAGCAAAATCATCTAAGCATGACTGCGTCAATGTCAACCGGCGGAAATTGACCTTCTCGATCACGGTCCTCCACTCTCCGCAGACCGACGAGTAAACAGAGGAGCCACGCTTCGGTAGCCGGCCGAGGATTTCCAACCGTAATTCGGTCGGCAGCGATCCCCACGACCCTGTGGAATACATTCTTCAAGAGGATGGGCTCCCACTGTAATGACTTGGTCTGGTCCGGTGGCCGTGCAATTCTTACTGGGCACCTGGATGTTTAGATTTAGGTTGAATCTTGGGCCTTCATGTCCTTAAACTCCATTCCCTCCAATATCGTAGTAAGATGTGATTTCAGCCTTCGCCTTTACGTTCGTACTCGTTGTTCACAAATGCCAGTGTCATTTAACAGCCCCACCATCGGGGGGCTATGCGCGCGGCTGATATCGATCCACGAGGCCGTCAAGAACGTCAATGTCGCTTTCGTCGTAGCCGAACCCTTATTTATGAGCACCCGACACGTTGGAGAACGGCGTGCCGGCAGAGTATGCGCAGTACGGCGTCCCCATGGTGGCCGACTCGCCCCTGGGCCATGACATGCTAGGAGGCCGGTTCAAGTCGTTGAAAAGACCCTAGAATGCTGTAGAGAATGCCTCGCTGTCAGCCCGAGCAATTGTGAGATCAAGCTCGAGCCGGTGAACCAGGCCCAGAAGTAGGCAGCGAGGAAAGGGGTGCACCGCGGCCCAGTTTGCCATCTCATGGTTGAAAAGCTGCGAGAAACGCTCGGGCATGCCGACTACCCTCCTGGTCTGCGACGCCACAACTGCGGAAGTGTGTAACGAGAACAATGGGACCGTCGAGCTCACTAATGCGGAGTTGGAGGAGATGGAGACTATCCTGGCCAAATTCCCTTCTGTTGACGACCGATATCCGCACCACGTTCCCAAGAACACGTAGGGGGCTATGTGGCCTGAACTAGCCAGCTAGGGTATATGGGAATGTGGGCAGGTCAGCTACACAAAGAGTCAGACTTTAGGCTCTGATGTCGAAGTACTTTTCTTAACTTTCTTAACCTGGTAGCATTGTTGTCAGATCCTGCGCTGAACCGCATCGTTGCTGCCAAGTTTAGATGTTGGTTCCGCCAGGTACTCCAGGTGATGTGCCGCTCTATTGTGAAGTAAACAGGGTTACAATGTTAGCAAGTCCAAAAGAGGTGGCGATGCAGAAGACCGAGCCGACCGTGGCACAGTTAAGAGCAGCGTTTGGAGAGCAATCGGAATTATCTGGCTAATGATTCTACCGAATTAAAGCCTTGAACGAACACGAAATAGAAGATGTGGAAGATCACGCTTGGCAATATTTACCTCCCATCTTGTGCGCTTTGGGACGATAAGTACCGCGATACCGCTAGACACTTGGCGCTCTGCCTCCGTTCTCAGCGGTTGATTTCGGATGCCTTCACCAACAACGAACGCAACCGCCAGAACCCTAACAATGTACCCTAAAGTTAGGCATCGTAAAAGCATTGCCCTTTGATTCGTAAGTCGCTCTAGCCTGCATACGCAAGAATGGAATAATGAACCTCAAAGTTATCAAACTGGCTGTCAGACTAGTAAGCACACCCTTTTTTTTAGCCTAGGCACAGGTTTATCATTGACTTGTGTTAATCTCGGTCTTGCCGAATCTGGAAGTACCTCGGCTCGTTTCGACGGTTAGTCGACCATTGCGTCTTACCGATTCAACGGTTGAGGCTCTTGAGTCTCTTTTCAGAAGCCAAGCACAAGCAGTCAAATACGGTACGCTGGTCCCGGTCTCCACTATCGTCGTCGTTCAGCTCTCGGCCGAGCCCCGGAATCGCTGGAATGGACGTGCCGATTTTGCGCCTCTTTTCTCTTTTAGAAATCTTTTATTAGTAATTCTGCCTCCCACGTTTTCTGTCACCCCTTTTGCGCCCGCGAATGTCGTTTGCGCCGAGCAGCAATATCGTTTCCCAGTGTACGAGTACGGTCCTGTGTTATCTGAGAGTGATTCCCCTCTGGACGGTTGTCGTTATCGTTCTCCTATTTGGCGCACTTCGGTCTCGAATCGTAGCTATCGTTCCTGGTCTAAAGCCGGCATCCTCGGAGACGAGATCGCGAAGCCGTACGAACTGAAATCACCGACGTCGTAACCATGGCCTCTTCCGCCGGGGCAACCCGGAGGATCTTACGGGTGGCCCTGCCTGCCCTCATGCCCGCCGTCGCGTATACGGCGTACAGGTTCGATCTGGCGCAGGCCATGAAGGCCTTCTTCACGGGGCCGGGGAAGTATAGCCGCATAGCAGCACTAGTTCTCGTATTGTGGAATTGGAAGAGTCTACCGCTGGCGTGGACTGTATGTGAACATGCTCATAACCAGAATTGCCTCTCCCATCAATGGAGCCATTGTCTTGTTTACTGACGTTCTCAATAAGGTTCGAGTCTGGAACGCCATGATCGTCCACCTCATCCTCCGGAAACACCACGCCCACACGCCCGACAAGCTCTTCCACCCGGTCATCTCCGAATCGCACGTCACACTGCTTGAAGTCGACTATAACATCCATAAGTCCAACTCGACCTACTTCGCTGACCTCGACGTCAGCCGCACGCACCTCGTCAGCCATCTGCTGAGCCGCGGCCTCCGCCTGACAGCGGACAACGTCAACACCAAGCTCGTTATGGATCCGGCGGACCCCTCGAGACCCGCCAAGGGCAAGCTCGGCATCATGCTCGGCGCCGTGGGGTGCTCGTTCAGGAGGGAGATCAAGCCCTACGCGAAATACGAGATGTGGTCTCGCATCCTGGCCTGGGACCGCAAGTGGCTGTACATCGTAACGCACTTCGTCGAGAAGGGTGCCGTGCGTCCGAAGTCCTGGGACGGGGCCAGTTTCGGACCGACGAGGAAGGGCGACGGGAAGCCCCAAGACTGGGAGAAGAAGATCCACGCTACGGCTGTCAGCAAGTACGTCTTCAAGCTCGGACGCCTGACGGTACACCCCGCCATCATCATTGGTGCGAGTGGTTTGCTGCCCGAACGCCCGGGCGGCTGGGTCACGACTGAGAACGGCATGGCGAAGCCGGCAGAGCCCGTTACGGGTGGTACCCTGGATAAGGCTGGGTCGACTACATGGGACTGGAGACGGACAGACGAGGAACTAAAGAAGGGGTTGGAGTATGCCGAACATTTTGCTGCGTTAGATGAGATACACAGTCTTTTCGACGGTGCCGAAGACGGCGCGTTGGGAAGTTTTGGGCTGGGCTGAACGACCTGCGCGCTCAGCATGGAGTCCTGTCTCGAAAGCATCTCGCGTGCTATTTATTTATTCTTGGGGAGCGGTTGGTTGTGATGTGAGTTGCCATTTCAGGTTGATAGACATACAGCGTTCTAAATAGAGCTGCAGAATAGAAATAGAAAGTGATCCCGCTAGTGGCTTCCGCCGCCGGCACTACGACTACATTACCCCCAATAGAAAGCGTCTATCGAACAAACTCGTTTTTGAAGCTTTGTGCATATGCTGTTCAGACCCCTAGGAAGGAGTTTTACAGAGCCAAGGCAACCATAGCGGCAGCACCCAGGAGGCCCATACCCGCACCGGCGCGCACCGCCGCAGCTGGGGTTTCGACCGTTTGCGACTCACCCTCATTAGTAGGTGTCGCAGCGGGCTCGTCCACGTTCGAAGAGACGGCAGAGGTGCCGGCGGCACTGGCGCTAGGCTTGGCTGATTCCACAGCATCACCGCCAGCTTGCTTCACGATCAGACGACAGATCTGGGTCGAAACGTCGGTCGTCGCTGTTCATCGAGACCGAGACATCAGCATCTAGTTGCACATCCCATCCCAGCCGGGGGGAAATGGTGAAGGAGGAAAAGGGTGCAGGGAAGGTAAAGAGGGGAAGGAAGCCAAAGACGTACTGCCCAGGTCCTCGGGCTCGCAGTCCGTCGAGACGCAGAAGATGGCCTCGCTCGTCAGCTCGTCCGCCTTCTTACACTGGCACGCGTTGTCGTCGATGGCGCAGCCGATGGCCTTGGACGCGTCCGCGATACACGGGCGCGCGCAGCTGGGGATCTGCTTGAGTAGTTCCTGGACGCTCTGCGCGGCGGCCAGCGACACGAAGAGCGAGAAGGAGACTGTCTTGACCTGCATTTTTTTTCTTCTTCTTCTTCTTCTTTTTGCGGCTTTATTAAGATCTTTGGAGCGGCCCTAGCGGAAGCGGGAAAAGATGTGGTAAGTATGAAGAAGGGAATGTAACGCAACCGGTGTCCTGTCCAGGGGCGAGTGAATGCGAGGTTAAGTAAGTCAGAGAAAGAATTTTGAAGTGAGGGCAAAGTATTTGAGAGTTTCATCCGCCGAGAGGAATGGAAGACAATGGTTATATGCAGGCTGACATACGTTGGCAGGCTTCTGCCATGACACCGGCTTCATCCAGAGCCAGGCTTATTCCATATCTGAAAAATGTTTGGTACACCCCTGACTTACAGGGTTATGTGCTGCGAAGGAAGGGTGTTGGTGGGCTTCCGGAACCGGGGTCCGTTGAGCTAGCTCCAACACTTTACCCGGTGGTATATAGGCATCACGTTTTATAAGTATCTACCTACGTAAGTAAGTGGGATATATCTGTTTGTTGGGACCTAGTGAGTAATTAGCCGGATCCTTAAACAGCCGTAGAACACGCCAAGACGAGCTTCTTCCCGGGTTATGTCATCTAGAAGAACATCGACGCATCATGACTTACGTAATTATCCCCCCTCTCCCCTGCATGAGCCCTATCGAGTACCTGCAGCAGCTCAGGGGAAATGGCCAAACCGGCGGGGTTGATGCCCCAAGCTTTGCGGGGGCGTTTGAAATTCACAAGCACCTACTGTAGAGTCCCGTCTTATGCACGGACAGCCGTTTCATCAGCTTTGGACTTTCAATGAGATCTTCAGTCGCTCAGACTCGTTAAGTTTTGTAACAGGCAGGCGGCTCAGCGAATCACAACACCTATCAATAATGCTAAGTGGTTTAATTGCATCATGGAGGAAACGATGTTTCGTTTGAACAAGGGGAACCGACCAACAACACGATAGGCCACTCCTTGATTCTAGAACTAAGGTTGCGAGAAATAAAACGCATATAGATATAATCCGTATTATGCAATCTTGTATATTAGGTATCTGGTGTTAAGCCGACTGCCGGTACACTGCTATATATATATACGTACACGTTCTAATACACAAACGAAGCCGGAGACAAAGCCTCCAAAAGCCGCACCCCGTGGCAGGGCCATAATCCGTATTATATCCGTATAATATTGGCGTTTTTGCAAAACGCGCGTGGCGGAACGGATTAAACATTTCCGGTCCACTTTAGGGGCCCTATTTCTGGAACCGGTAATAAATACTTAGGTACCTCGACATAAGCCGACAGTAGGGCCATGAACGAATATAATAGTTGTCCAGTCGAACGGGATAGCTACGTAAATAGACGTAATGGACGCTCGAATGAACGGATCTTGGAGGTTCCGGGACTGCCTAAGTGGCTTACGTAACATGCCGTATTATCTACCAATTTTCTAGACGCTAGAATCTCAGCAAAGTTACGCTAGGACCGGTTCCGCTCCCAGATTATCATAGCCGAAACTCTATCATTCTAGCCGTCCCACCATTATTATTAGTTGTGGGCAGGCCTGCATCCCTACCACGAAGGGGCTACTTATATCAAGCATCATCGCCGCATTTTCGATGCGTTTCCATGATGTAGAATCGCCAGAAGCTACCGTGCGAGCCCTGAGACCCATTAATATGCGAATTTCGACAGGTACAGTTATCCTGACGTCGACTACCCGAACATGGTCGGGGATATTGTCTAGACGATTACAACAGTTACTAGTTAATGTACCACGATGGCTAGCCAATACGGACTCATTTATCAACGGGGCAGCTGGTTGAAGAATGCTTCGGACATCAAATAGCCCTTTTGGGTA